>VZTE01004401.1:423191-475171 GCA_013397775.1 Eulacestoma nigropectus
CGGCGCGGTAGCCCGGTCCCGCGGGCGGAGGATGGCGTGTCGCGGCGGCTGCTGCTGCTCCAGCACGGGTCGCCTGAACGCGGACAACGCGCGGTTCCTCCTGCTGGCGGTGCTGATCGTGCTGTATATGCTGTGCGGCGCCGCCGTCTTCTCGGCCATCGAGCTGCCCACGGAGCGGGAGGCTAAGGAGCGCTGGGAGGAACGGCTGGAGAACTTCACCCGGCGCCACAACCTCAGCCGTGCCGAGCTCCGGCACTTCCTCCGGGAATACGAGGAGGCGAGCGTAGCCGGCGTCCGTGTCGATGACATCCGGCCCCGATGGGATTTCACCGGCGCTTTCTACTTCGTGGGCACCGTCGTTTCTACTATCGGTGAGCGGCGGGACGGGCGGAGACCGGGGCGGCGGCGGGGCCAGGTCTGGGGGCTCGGGGATGCGCTGTTCCTGTCCTCCTCGCCGGCTCCCGGGCTCACAGCGGGCTCGTGCCGGTGCCGGGCATGGTCCTGTCTCTTCGCTGCTCCTTTTTTTCCCTTCTTCCTGTCAAAGAGGCGCTGCCGCGGGCGCATCACTCGCGGGAAGCGCTCAGCTCTGGGAGCGCCCCAGAAGCACCGGGCATCCCGGCCGGCGCCTGGGGCCGAGCTCCGGCCGGGCAGGGCAGGGCAGCGGACACAAGGATGCTCTTCGCGGGTGTCATTTGCCTGCGCGGATCAACTTGTCCTCAGTATACGGTGGCAGACTTTGTGAGAGACCAGTCGCTTCCAAAGCCGAAAGCTTTAAACAGTCTCTGTATGACTTTAGATTTTGGGAAATCTTATAGCAAATCAGATCTGGAGGTTTCATAGGCTGTATGCTCAGAAGGCCCCTTCCTGAGGATCGTCTGGTCTTAACAAGAATCGTTTAATAGATTTTGTGGTTTCCAGCTGCAAAGTGTACAACTTGGAAAGACTGGGTTTCAAACCACTCGGCTTTTTGCTCTTCAGGCTTGTCAAGGCAGAACCATCAAGTAGGTGGGCACAGCTTATTTCACTTGTGAATAAACCCAAGTTTATTCAGGCTGAAGGAGCCTTCGGGGGAAGGTGATACTGAATAGAAATTCTGAGCAGTCTGACAGGTGTACATTAAGATGAAAAGGGATAGCACCAGGAACTGACATAAGCACCCCAGGGAGCCCATGGGTGTCAGCAGAAAGTCTTCACTCAGGCATCTGCAGACAGCTAAAAGCCTTGGAGGAAGGGAGCTTGCTTTAGTTAAAGACAGGCAATCTGTGTGCAGTTATCACTGTGACAAATGGTATCACTAAATCTTAGTAAAGGCATATCCAATTCACATCAGTCTCCCTCTGCAAATGAAATATACATTGATGTATGATTGTTTAATTCTTCGGAAATCTCCATTAACAGTTTTTTCCTGAAGAGATTAGAGATGCCTTGGTTTACGTGGGATGTGTAAGAGTTTGCCCTGTCCTGCAGCACACCGCTCCCTAATACTGAGTGTTTTAGGTCTGGAGTAATTCTGTTGTTAAAGACGTCATTGGGCTGGTTTTGTATTTCCTCAGGGCTTCAAGATTTGTGTGGTTTGTGTCCTTAGACCTAAAATCCGTAAGAGCCAAGAACTATGCTTCAGTGTTCTGCTGAACTGGTAATTTAAAGTAATTTATAACATTGTTAAGCCCATTTTTGTGGATTGCTGTAGTTTGCTGTAGTTTGCTGTAGTTTGCCACTGTAACATCTCTCTTGAAGTGTGCTTCTTCTATGGTCAAAATAAATAAACACTGTTTATGCTAACATTTGCTACAGCCATGAAATTGTCGTGAAAAGATCAGACCAAGTCAAACCAGATCTCAAAAGTCCACCTGCTTTGCCTCTGTTCCTAGAGGAGGTCTGTTATATGTGACTTCTTTTTGTGATAAATGTTTGTCCAAGCTGCCATTTCAAACCTGCACTGTTGGAGATTCCACAGCTTCCACAAGGAATCCAGCCTTGTGCATTATTACCCTGAGGTTTTCCTAATGTCTGCCTTACTGCAGTTCAGTGACTTGCATTATTTTTGTCTTGCCATCCTTTGTACTCAGAGAATGGCCTCTTAGGTACTCAAAGACCATTGTCAATGTGTCCCTTCAGTCTTCTCTCAAAAACCACAGTGTTGTAACCCCTTTTGCAGTGATGCAGTTACTTCTCACAGGTATTAATTGATGCCACTAGTTCTACATTAATACACGTCTTATATAAATAAGATTAAGGGGAGAAGTGTACCTGTGATCCTGTTAACTGTAGATGCTCACAACTGTAGATGCTCACAAACACAAGTATCCACTTATTCACTCACACTTTTCAGTAATTTCTATGACTTGAGTTGCTGGTTTCCATTGCCCACATTTTACAGCTCCCTCCACGTTTCTGCAGAAATGTCCTCAGGATTACTTTTTCCTTCAGACAGTGTATGGTCTGTAGACTTTGGCAGTTTACATCCTGTCCCTTCTTTTGACCTGACATTGCTTTTCTCAGTCTTATCACCGATGGCACTTTCTTAGGGTGTTTTATGAATTGCATCATTCTTTCTTAATCTAGTCAGTGGCATTGCACTCTTTCATCATAGCAGAGGCATGTCTCTTTTTTAATCTTCTCAGTTGAACTTCTGCTTTGTGGGACTGACTGTGCATTTCAGTGCTTTAACTTAGCTTGTGTTGCAGGCTGGGCTCTCCAGGCACTCTCAGGATTGTGCTTCGACCACGTCTCCTCAGATGTGCCACTCAGGAGTGTTCTCCTGCAGGCTCTGCAACCGCACACTCATTTGTATCAACCATATTGGCAACCTAACAATAGATTTTTACACATCTAAAATCAATATTTTGTCTCTCTTCTCAGCCCTTTCCCAGTGGTCCACATCTTCTTTCATGCCCCAGTACAGTGCCTCAAAATGAATGTATTATTCTAGCTGCAGCCTTGCTAGTTCTGAGCAAAGTAGAAAACTTATTTCATGTTTTTTTCAGTCTATACTTCTGGTGGCTGTGTACATTCCTACAGCTAAACAAAATTTGGTGCCTTCAGTTAAAAGCAGTTTTTTGGGAATAGGTGCTTATGGCATATTCTTAGTATCAGCTCACCTTCTACGCTCAGTACTATGTGCTGGTATAGAAGCTTTATATTTAGCAGGTAAGTTGCTGTAAAAACAATCTTTTTATTTTATAAACTTTATTTTTTTTTCTCTTTTGCATAATAGGAATTATTTTGCTACTCTATCAGAATAAATTTATTTCTTTCACAGTAAATAAGATTAACCTAGCCATTTTGATATACTGCTAAAGCATCAATCAAACATTACTTGTAGCATCAACTGCTTCCTGTACTTTAGCTAGAAAGAAATACCATCATATATTTCAGAGGAAAGTAGAGAGTTTTGCAGTAACTAAAGGAATAATCCTTTTAAATCTTTTTAATTAAGATTTGCATAACATGTTTGTCACATGGATTTTGAAACATGGTATCAATGCATCAAGTCAAGAGGTCAAAATTAGATATAACCAGCCTGTTTTCATTTGTCAAGAAAATACAAAGCTAAACAGAGCTGAACTAGTAAAAAATAACTATTTTTTCCATTTAATAATTTAAGAGTTTGTTCCATAAAAGTATTTATTCCTATCAGTGCTCAGCGTGTAACCCCTAAACTTGATGTGCCTTTTGCGCAGTGATGTGTCCAGTGTGACCCAGTACTGAGGTTTCCTTTGCAGTAAGTGGAAACATTAGGAATGAAAGAACATAACCACAAATACCTACCGAACTAGGAGACTACCTAGACTGTCCAGGAAGCAATCCCAAGGAATTAGATGGTGTCAATGCCTCTCAAGGCAGGTGCCGAACTAATCCACACATGTGCAGTAGGCTCCTCCAAAAGCCCACTTTGCTTTCAATCAGCCCTTTGTCACATAATGTATTGTCCCTTTCGCCTAGAAATCAAGTGGTAGTAGTAATGTCTCAGGATGTGAGAGATCAAAGCAACTTCTGTCTAAGTCAGGACTTGAAGCAATTCCTGTGTCTCATCCAAGTGCCCTGCCCGCTGGTCTAGGGAATAATTTTAAGCTGGGACTCTCAGTGTTTTCTGTTGAAAGTGTTCCACTTTGCATAGCCTAATAAAATACCTGCAGACCAGAAAATAAAACAAGATCTAAGTCCCAGTTTGCACTTCAGTGAATGTTTATGTGTTTTATATAGAGAGACATGTTGCAGTGTCGGACAGGAACACGCAGATTCAGACAGCAGGTCAGGACCACTCGGCAGGGCGAAGGACCCTGCCCTCCTTTATTCGCACCTTTTTATACCTCTCTTAAAACAATCACACATTTGTAGATGAGGTTAACACCTCTGCAATTTTACAGGATAGGAACATAGTCTATCATCTTTCTCCGCCTTGGAGAAAGGAATGAACAACAATCTAGAAGATCAGAAAACATTCTAGGCCATTCAGAAAAACAAGACCTATGTTTATAGAAAATGCATGAGAACTTCTACTACAAAAGTAAAAACACAGAACAGTAGAAAAACCAGGGCGACAGAGACATACTGCATTAGATAGGCTCTGGGTGTTCAGCAGCATTAGACTGTAGGGTCATAGTCATCATCAAGTGCTCTGATGTCTAAGGACCTCTGTGGTACTTTGGCACAGTAGTGCCTCCAAGAAGCTGGGAGCTGCTGCCCAGGTATTTGAACATCTATGCATTGGATCTTCACACTTACCTTTTGTGACAGACACCTGGGCACTCCCAGTTCCACTGGAATTCCAATAGAACTAGGTGGACATTAGTATTCCTGAGCTATACAGAGAGCTGGCACACTGAGGTATTTGCAGCATCTAGTTCCTCCTCTGTTCCTTGAAACCATTGGAAATAAACTGTTATTGACTTCAATTGCATCAAGTGAAGAATTTATCAGTGCATCAAGATACCCTCATCTCATGTACAGCTGTTTTTCTTTCCATAACTTTAGAAAACTGAAAGAACTTTATTTCCTTTTTATTAAAAAAAAAAAACAAAAAACCCCAAAAAACCACAAAACACCTATGCCCAGCCCAGCTCATATTATGATCTTGGTTAGAACCTGTTCATTTTAACTGTAAGTGGAATGAAATGTATCTTGTTAAAAAGGCATAACCTGAAGCAACTTCTCAAACTGACTTATGATATTCCTGCCCTTTTCACAGGCCACTGGAAGTTGGAGGGGATCTCTGGAGATTGTCTGGTCCAATCCCCACACTCCAAGCAGGGTCAGTGACAGCCAGCTGCTCAGGGCTGCGTCCTGTTGGAGTTTGGGTATCTCTGTTGGTGGAGACTCCACAATCTCTCAGGACAACTTGGCCAGTGTTTGACCAACCTCACATTAAAAGAGGGTTTTTTTCTCCCATTCAAATGGAATTTCCTGTATTTCAATTTGCACCTGTTGCTTCTTGTCTTCTCTGTGTGAACTGTGTAAGCAGTGAGGCAAAGGAGGAAATTATATCATCTTCACAAAATGATATGCATTTTCTGGAGAAATTGTCAATATTTGCATCCTTCCTCTCTGCAAAAAGCTGCAGCAAATTGGGCTGGAGGTGTAGTCTTGGTACAAGGTGAGAAAAGAGATTTGTTAACTGATGCATTACCTGAGGCCCAAAAGGTAAAATTGCCTGGAGTGAAGGCTGAGATTTTTACCATAGAGAGCGGTGAGCAACCACATGGTGTATTGTACAGAAGGGATAGAAGGAGTCACAGCATCTTCTTTAAGCAGCCTCTTAGAAAGGGTTGCTCATGGAAATGTTGTCTGCTAATGGGAAAGTCTGCATGGGGTGAAACAACTGTACTGTCCATGTTACAGCCATGTCACAGAGTAAAGGAAGGAGTTCTGAAACGTATCAGAAAGTGCCTGTTTCTTCATTTTCATCTGTCAGTGCAGTTCCTGCTAAGTGGAGTTACAGCTGTGCGAAAGAAAAGTGTGTGTGATGATGCCTAGCAAACCACCAAGGTCATTACCTAGAGAGCTGGACTACTGCTTGTAGCCTTGAGACCACCCTCTCTTTCCTGTATATAGACTGAGCAAAGAGTGGCAGCCGCACTAAATTCTCCACCTGGGGCCATGGCCAAGCTTACTCCTGGTGTCACAAAGACCGAATGATCTGCCATTACCTTACAGTACCATGTCTGAAGTATTTAGAATCATAGAATTGTAGAACGTCCTGAGTTGAAAGAGATCCACAAGGATCATCGAGTCCGACTCCGGACACAGCACAGGACAGCCCCAAGAGTCACACTGTGTGCCTGAGAGCATTGTCCAAACACTTGAACTCTGGCAGGCTTGAGGCTGTGACAACGTCCCTGGGGAGCCTGTTTCCGTGCCCAGCCACCCTCTGGGTGAAGAACCTTTTTCTAATATCCAACCTAAATCTCCCCTGACACAACTTCAGGCCATTCCCTTGGATCCTGTCATTGGTAGTGAGAGTGAAGAGATCAGTGCCTGACCCTCCCCTTCCCTTCACGAGGAAGCTGTAGACTGCAGTGGGGTCTCCCCTCAGTCTCCTTCTGGCTGAACAGACCAAGTGACCTCAGTTGCTCCTCACATAGTTCCCCTTGATGATATTCATGGTCCTCCTTTAGATGCTCTCTAACAGCTTAATGTCTTTTTTATATTGTGGTGCCCAAAACTGCACACAGGCTGCAAAACAGCTCTAATAATTGAAAATTATCTTCTTTAGCCGTTGAGCCATAAGCAGAGCAGGAAAGGCATCTCTAGAGCAAAAGGCTTTTTAGGGAAGTTGCAGGCAAACTGAGGCCATTTACTTGCCTTACAGAGACTACCATGTAGTTGTCAACTCACTAAAGTTGTAATTGCCACCAGCCTTGGACTGCATCTGTTAATAAACTAGAACATTGCTCACCTTTGAAAGACATGCTCAAGTGAATGGTTTACTCTAACTTTACCAAAAGCTTTCTATAATATATGACAGATCTATATAAAGCAAAGAGGTAGGAAAAACATGAGAAGGAGGTTGGTTATAACGATAGGATTGTCACCAGTCTCTGCTATATACAGAAAAATGTAGAAAACTTAAAGAAAACCATGCAATAGAAGGGAAGTATAAAATTAAATCAACCTGGAAATCTTACTTTTATAAGCAAGGTCTAAAAAAGGTACAGGTGTGATAGCCTAGCATGTTCTTTCTTGGACACTGGCTAAAATAAAAGTTAACCCACATGGTTGTAACCCACAAGGTTAGGGAAAAGGCCAAGTTCATTCTCACATGTAAATTTTCTTCCTTCTTTTAGTGCTAGTCATCCAATTTTGCAGAAGATATCTAAAATAAATCACATGAATTAGTATGTCCTAATGTGCCTGTTCCCTGACTGGAATAAAATAGCTGATGTGCTGAGTTCAAAGGTTGATACTTCTACTATTAATGTTGAAATTTTGGTGAAATAAATCCCACCCTAGCAATCTACAGATGAACACTCAGGCAGTGGCAGAACCAGATAAGCACACACCACTGTTGGCAATACTGACTGTAATTTCTCTGCCACGGGCTCGCTCGCTCTCTTTCTCTCAAGTGAGATCAGTAAGTACTTAAAAGCGCTCTGAACTCTGTAAAGGAAATCATGTTATTCGTTACACTCTCTCAAGAAGATCGGGATTAGGTTTTGTGTGAGGAGTTGGCATTTTCCAGGGCATGACTTTATCATATTATGGGGATTTCTCTATTTGCAGGTGAATATGCTGGGACCTGAGCACGAGTTCCCTAGTAAGTTTTTGAAACATTATAAGCAACTTAAGAAAAAACGTTTCTGGATTTGATTTTAATCTAGTAAGTGTAGAAGGCAACTTCTATTACCCTGGAGTGGCAGAGTTCATTATTCTTTAGAGGGAAAGGAAGAAATACAGAAAACCAGGGGATTTTGAGAGCAAAACTTTAAATACAGATCTGCAGTTTGGAATCTCAGAGGAACCAAAACTAAAGAAAAATTATTTAAGGCAGGTTGTCAGTTTCCTTGACAGAACATATGAATGATGCTGGCTCAAGGGATCCAAATGTGAAATGCAGGATGAGGACAGGAACTGTAGTTAAGTTAAATTTTAAGTTAATTTCTGTCACAAGAAGGAAGCATATAGAAAATGGGTAGAAAATTAGGTCTGTGAAGACAAATAAAAGGAACAAAATGGAAATATAGGAACAGATACAGAATTGTGCTATTAGCAAGGGGTGCCAAGGGTGATATGAAATGATTCATCAGCACAATACTGATGAGAAAGACTAAGAAAAACATTGGTCAGCTGTATAGAAAAGAGGAAGAGCCCTCAAAAAATGATTCTAAGAAGGCTGAAATGTGTAATGGCTTTTTCTGTATCAGTCTTCTGAAAAGGTCAACTCTGAACTGATGCGTGGTGCAATTAACACTTGTAAGAAAGGGAAAAGTAAAAGAATGGGTCAGAATCCCTAAATCTGTCAGATCTTTTTAAATAATTTAAGCTAACTCAATTGCATTCTAGAATATTCAAAGAAATTGCTAAAGCAATAATGAGCACTTTCGCAACTCATAGAAGGGTTTGAAATTCCAGGCAACTTAAAATGACATTTTGCCAGTCTTTAAAAAAGGAATGATGACAGGAAGAAATTAAAAAAGAATGGGTTTAAATTGCAACAAAAAAGTTGCAGATTGTATATGAGAAGAAGTTTTCTAAATGAAGTGAACCAATTGTGCAGTTTCCCTAGGAATGACATAGAGACTTCATCACCAGAGTCTTTTACACTCAAGTTAACCAGACACCCCACAAGAATTATGCCAGAATCCTTAATTCCCTTATTGTGCAGTGAATGGATGAGATGACCTTTTTCTGCCTCTGCCAGGGCTTTTTTCCCCAGGTTCTGTGATAGTATGTATTCATTATACCTGTTATCCTGAAAAAAAAAAAAGAAAAAGGCATGGTGTTAATCACACTGCATATAGAGTCTTGTTCTTTGGCCATTTTTAACTTATATTTTTAGGATGCAGATAAAAAGAATTTTTTGACAAATTTACACTAAACTTCTTAGATTTTTTTTTTTGTTAAAACCTTCAGGAAAAAACCAACATTTTAATATTAAGATTAAGCAGGCTTTGAGATGTGCAATTATGCTACCCTGCTTGGTACATGTCTCAAATTAAATAAACTTTAAACCAGCCTAAAATAGAACTGATCATGGACTGAGAAGCACTTACTTAATTAAAGCAATGAAATCAGATATAACAGTATCTTTACTGCTGCTGGAATGAAAAAAAAAAAATGGACAGAAAAATAGTCATCAAAAAAACCAGCTGAAAATAAACAGAACATTACTTTGAAGATCTTGGTCCTGCAAGGAGTTAAGTACTTTGCTGGAAGTCTCTGTTTTGGCAGCTGTACCTCCTTCTGCTTATGTTTGATATACCGGTATGACTTGGAGACAAAGAGCACGAGGAAAGTACTGTTATTGCCCATGTTTTGCACAAAACACTGCTGAAAATGGAATGTGGTCCTTCAGGTGACATGCAGAAGGGACCAAGTAGGAGCCCTGTGTGTCTGAAGGAAAGGTTGCCAGTTCTCTGGGTGGACATGGGAAGGAGCCTCCATCCCCAGGCTATTGCGCTGCAGTCCTTTGCTGTAACACGAGGAGATCAGGGCCTTTGCAGCTCCCTGGCAGACTGGGCATAAAAACACCGGGCCAAGGAAAGCTCCCGGAGGTGTTGCCTTACTCCAGATGGGCCAGCTGGAGAATGCATCCATTCCCCAGCCAGGCCACTCTCCAGCCTACTCACCTCATGAACTGATAGCCCTGTTATTATCCTAATACTTCTGCCTAATACTTACTTCTAAAGCATCTCTAATTTTCCAAGCCAGAATTTTCCTCAGGAGCCTGCTGCAGGCTGAGCTGGAGATCAGTTCTATGGACTGTAGCACTCAACATGTAAGGGTCTTCTGACTAGAGTGATGACACAAGTTTTCCTATTTCCTGGAGGAAAAATTGCTTTTTTAATTGAAAGCAGAAGCCTAATCAGGGCTGAGAAGATTAGACATGCCATGAAGTGGGATAAGTTGGATGGAGAAAAGAAAAGCACTTATTTAAACAAATTACTTGCTGATTACGGGAGCAGTCTTAATTTGTCCCATGGATGAATTCTAGGATAAAGAGGGTCTGGGTATGACGAATAGTGAGGCTGGTTAAAAAAAAAAAAAAAGAGACTATATTGACTTTAGCAATTAATGACTAGTCAGTTTAAATAATGATATATATTATAGTTACTAATATAAAATAATTATTTTGACTTGGATTATCCCACATATACAAAGAGGGAGAAATTTGTTCTAAATTATGTCATAAATGCTGGGGGAAGGCTTGCACACTTAAATCCCGGTATTAGATGACTGTCTTAACTGAGTTTTAGATAGTTTGGACAAGATATAAAATACTGAAAATAAAGGCTTTGTTACTGTTTACGTTTACTCATGGATAGTACTGTTTGTCCAGTGGAATTATTTCTCCTGTTAAAGTTTCAGGTGACTGCTTTTCCAACAGTTAATATATTAAAGCTTTTTCAGCATGTTAAAAATACTTAAAACCAGAATTGTTTCAATATTAAAAATAAAAAAAAGAACTTTTTTAGCTAAATAGTGAAATATTATTCTATAATTTAAATTGCCGGGAAAAATATTTAGTACTGTAACATGGAGATTTTTATAGCATTCATGAGAATTCAGCATTCCATTGATTTCACACTGCCATCCCTGAAGGCAGAATATGGCTTGTGGAAGTGTTTCAGACTTCTTGACAAGTGAAAATTCAATATATCAGTAGGTGCTGTTGATTGCAAATACAGCCCAGGCTTTTTGCAACCTTAAACCAGTTTTGAGTTTGAGGTGGTTTTATTCTCACAGTCAGAATATTAATAAGACCCTAAATGTGATTTTATTCACACAGAACTAATCGTGCTTATTTTAAGTGTGACTGTTTTTAATAGAAAGCAGTTCTGCTGAAAATCTGATAGTTATCAGTTATTAGAAAACTAAAGAAGTGGAAAGTATATATTCCTTCAGTCTAAAAATGTAACACTGTAAAAATACCCCAAACTGAGTAGCAAAACATTGAATTTAAAAGTACTAAAGGTAGGTGCAGACTTAAACCAGTTTCCTCTTTTAAGCATGTATTTGCATCCATTTTGTACTTTTCTTCAAGACTCTCTGTGGTAATTAGAGCTTCACAGCAACAGCTGTGCAGCCTTCTTGCTAAAATAGACTGTTCCTCACGTACATCTGTGCTAGCGATTCTCTCATTCATACCTTCCTGTAGGGACAGCTGAGCTTTGTTGATTCTCTCTGGTAGAGGATAATGCCTACCAAACAAGCACGATATTGAGTTTCGTGTTCTTATGCACACACATGAAGTTATTTATATAGTCAAGCTCAAAAATCTTGAACAACTTAGAGCAAAACCAGCATGTTCCATGAATGGCATGGAAAATAAGGAAATATTATAGTCCAGTTAAAGGCAGAAATATTTTTTTCTGAAGTTATTTTCATGAAGATATAAATAGGATAGTGCTGTTAGAGTAAATCTTCTCTATATATGCAACTTTTATTTCTGATTGCAGAATAATTTCTTTTCATAATAGATCTTCCTTTTGTAGTCTTCTTACATGACATCTCTTTTCCCATTCTCTGTATCTTATGCACTGGCACTGTTTTGCTGTTTGTTCTAAGAAAAATATTTTGTAATGGCCAGTTTCTACTATTTTTTTAAGTAGGAGTTAATTTTGTTATACAGGCTGCTCTTCTTCCTTTCATTTTTCATGTATAATGCTTTAAATAGGAATTCTTATCTGCTCGAAGAGGTAGAGTCTGCCTCATCCCTCTCAGGCTGCAGTATTTCTAGTTTATCAAGTCAGCAGGTCCAAGTTTGGACTGTAGCTTAATGAGAAAGTTCTTAAGACTGTCTGCATGCTCTAGGGAGCAGTACTGGCCATTCCTTCCTCTTTTGCCACAAATTTAAACATCCTTGTGCTGAAGGAGATAGTGCCTTTCAGACAAGCTGTAAACCAAAACCCTGCAACATTAGAATGGTCCTGGCATCCTCTGTAAAACTTTAGCCTTGCCCATATTTTAATTTTGATGCTCCTGGTAAAGGTACATAAAAGGAATTTTCACCATGTTTTCAGCTGGACACTGTATTCTGGCTGTTCTCTGACACCCCACGGGGATATAAGTTTTGGAAGTTATAGGACTGACGTACTGCAAAAAGAAATAAAACATTTATTCACAGATGTCCTTAGTTATTCTTGAGGACTGTTAGTGTGAGTTTCAACATTCCTACATTTGTTCCTTCTAATTTCTTTGTCTGGAATCCAAAAGAGCAGAAGAATAGAAGGTAGCAGGTAACAGGCTTGTCAAACAAAGTACTAAATATTTTGTAATTTATGCAGCTGAAGCTGCAATAAAGAAAAGCTTTGCAAATTGTGCTTTTATAAGGAGAAATGTTCCTACTACACTTGCTCCCCTAGAATGAGTTATCTCCTGCCTCAAGAGCTGATTCAGGACAGTACTGGAAAAAGAAATTAACCAGATGATGTTTTATTATAGGAACTTTTGAACTGTTTTCCTGGTGTGTTTAAAATTGAGGATGTGAATAAGAAGATGAATGAGTTTTCAATCACTTTAAAAGCCCTCTTTTGCACTGTACCTCTATACAGATTATAAAGTGTTTCACTACTCAACTCAAGGACAAAATACTGAGTTTGGAAGTAAGATTTTATTTAGTCTTCAAGTCTATGTCATCTTGGAACACTGTTGCACTGAAGTTATTGCATATAATTTTAAGATTTTTTTTTTAAAATCTTACTAGCATTCAAAGGGATAAATACTGTGTTTCATACAACCTGTTTGCAGAGCTTTCTTAGCCTAAAGAAAGCATTAGTTTGACTCAAAATACACACAGATCTGCTTTGTTTACTAGGTGATTTTACAGTCATGTTTTACAACAAACTTGAACTTTTAATTTTGTTCCCATTAAATAAAAACCATCCAATATCATCCATTAATATTAGTTTATATATTTGCTCTTCCTAAAGTTCTTTCCCACTATCGCTGAGGCTCATCAACCTAAATATCTCATCAAAAAAGAGTATGTAAATCCTACTTTCAATCTTCTGCCCATGTTAAAGGCAGAGCTTCATTCACCTGGATATCACCACTCTTTTTAAGCAGATGCCTGGGCAGCAAGCTGGCAGAAATGAGGAGGGAAGGGCCAGTAGAGGTGATCAAGGCAACTTCAGACAAAAAGGACCTCCCTGTAATGGGCCAGTAGGCAGACGGGTGTTAAGGATGAGGATCACAAGCTTAGAGTCACCTGCTGAACTACAGCAGCAGCACAGGTACTCACTACCCCTGGCTCAAACTAAAGGGATCTAGCTGTCTTGTAGTGTCACTGAATATTAGCCAGGCCAAATGTCTTTGTCCCTCATTCACAGGTGCTTCAGGTACTTTGAAGACATAGGCCTGGATAAAGAACGTGTTCAATGTAGGCATTTGCCTTTCAACAATGAAGCTATGCTCCAAAGCCTTTTGCCTTATGTATTCCTGGACTACTTGCTTTAATGGTTTAGTGGTGCACTTGGCAGTGTTTGGTTAACAATTAGACTCAATGATCTTAAAGGTCCTTTCCAACCAAAATGATTCTGTGAGTCTATAATCAGTCCTAAGATAGATTTAGTCCTTTATACATGACAATTAGGGCATTGCACAGGTGCTTGCTCCTACAACATTTAATTTCTTTATTAATGAATTTTGCTGCCTTGACGGGCTACCTAGAAACAGAGGCTAGACAGGAGGAAGGGAATAAAGGAGGATATTTATTTGAAAGGCCTTCAAAGGTACCCCCTGGGGAGCCAGAGGCTACTTCCAAAAATGGCCCCCAAGCTGGACCCCAAGATGGACAACAAGTCACGAGTGCTTCACGCTTTTAACAGGTTTGGTTCATTTGCATATCAGCATCAATTCACCAATTAAAACTTTAGCTAATGATGTAACTTCTTCAATTTCTCCACCTCTCTAGAGGCCCTGGTTTACACCTTTTGGGCCTAGGACAGCCTAAGTGTCCTTGAACAACAAGCTCAGAGAGCCTTTGTTATGTCTATCTGGCATAAGAGAGCAGCAACTAACAGGCTACAAGAAAGTTCAGAGTTACACACTAGGCAGTACAGGATTAAAAAATATAAAAGCTAGAACCTAACACATCACTTTGAGCTTGAGGCGTTGTTGCTAACTTCCTGAAGAGGAAAAGACCTTTAACATAGTGAAAGGATCCATTAATTAATGATGTCTGTCCATTTATTTCACACAGGAAATGCCTGTTTTTCTTCTCACCATTTCAGTGGGAAGCGTTTTAATCCTTTAAATCATTTGCAGAAAATATCATCATGTGGAGTGGATGCAGTTCGTGTTTTCTTTGACTGTGGCAAAGGCTTAAAATCAATATAATCTCATCGTAAAAAAGAGTTCTGAACTTAAAACTTCATCTACATGTATGGATAGGGGAGGGACCCATCCTATGGCCATTGTAAGAATTTCTTGAACAAGGAACTAACGTGATCTAGGAACATATTTAGGATAAAAACGATCTCTATATATAACCCTTCCCTCTTGTCTCAGCTTCAGCCTGGCATTCCTGCTCAGAACCTTCTCCTGTGCTGTCCCAGATATGCTGGGAACCTTCCTAAGGATATAGACAATTATGCAGATTTCTGCACAATCCTTGTCGTAGAGATACAGCTCACATTGCTACAGCTACACCATGAGTGCCACTGACAGGATCTATCTGGATGGCAGAAAATTCTCCTCCAGGCTAAGGAGTCACTTTGCTCCAAGATAACCAGGCTGGTATTAAAGCAGTCACCAAAGGTGACGAAGAAATGGCACAAGTGTGTTAACTATCACTGATTCTGCATACTTTTGGGGCATCCTTTGTCAGTCTCTTGTGAAATCCTAGCTGGAATTCAAAACTGCTCTGATTCAGTGGGTTCCCTGGGGTGATCTGGCTGTCATACACACCCATACACACTCACACTCACACTGCACTCAGCTGCTCAGGAGAAAATTCCCTTGCAGTAGAGCAATCTCTCTGACTGTCTGAGGTGTGACTGTCCATACTAGGGAAAGTCAAGTGCTGGTTAGAATAAATGACTTAAAGTAGTGTTTTTTCATATTTTTTTCTTTTCCTGGAGCAATATCTGTAGCACTTTCAATTGCAAACAGATAACTTTTTCCATGACAGGACATGATTCACAAGAACAAAGTCATAGGGAATAATTCAAATCTAACATGAAAATGAGCATCTCAAAAACATACAAAAATACCAGCTCATTTTTCTATGTGTTTATTTGCTGCTAGAGCTGTGAGTTACAACAGTCTCATACCTAGAATTACCTCCCCAGCAGATTAAAAGGGGAGCATTTGCAAGTGTTTGCAATCCTCACAAAATCATGCCAACTCCTGACATAATGAGTAATAAAAAAAAAGTGTGACACACATTTAAGTATTAGTTTGAGATATTTTTAAGCTGACAGAGAATTAGCACCTTATCAGCATAAAGAGAAATGAAAGCAAGAAATATGGGTGAGCAGAAGTGCTGCTCTGACTTCCATAAGCGCTCTTCAGAACATGCTCCACGTGCAGGCCAGTGGTCTGAGGTACAGCTCTCTGCAGTGAAGAGGCTCTGAGGGTCAGCAGCCAGATTTTGCCTTGCTATGATATCAGAAAGGCTGGGTGACAAAGCTGTAGGTTAAAATAGCTGTGGAAGAAAGGAATACATGTAAAGGCCTATGAATTTACAGGAAAACAATGAGTATCCACAGCAGGGGAGACTTCTCTAATTGGTCTGAAGCATTAACATCGCATCATTTATTTACCTTTCATGTTAAATAGCATCTTGATTGCAAATGCAGTCACCTTTCTCTCTCCTGACCCTCTGCTGTTTTGTCCTATCTACTGACTGGAGCTGTGCCCAAACTGTATAACTAGAAAAACTGAACCCATGTGCCCTGGTTGACGCCTGGGATTTATGAGAAGGAAGCTGCTCTCAGCCAAGCAGTATGTACAAGCATTTATCTAATACTCTCTCTGTAAGAGTCTTCTGTAACCAGGGATCTGTCTTACTGGGTCTCAATATCCAGCCCACTGTTCCCCCAGTGCCTCAGGATTATGCCTCTCGTAGCTGAGGAAGGACTTGGTTTTGGCAAAAATATTTTCTTCCTCATTCTTCAGTTCTGTTCTGCAAGTCTTATTTTCCATGTAATGCCTAGTGGGCACTGGACCTGTATGCCACTGTAATGCCAAAATCATGTATGCAGGTAACCAGTTAGAAAGAGGTGGATATTATGGGGCAATCTCCTCCTGACACCAACTGAATTTAATCTTCTGACCTGGAATAAAGAGATAAACTTTTTATCTCTTGTAAATCCAAACATTTTGTCTATCCTTTAATGGTAAATTAGGCTGCAGAATATCTGTGTCTTCATTTCTGAAGTGCTACTGCATGATACAGACCAAGGTATCAAATGGAAGTGTGATTATTAGCAGAACTGTTTACAAAGCAGACACTCAGCTTTCTGAGGAAGGAGCTGACTGGTAATTGGTAACTGGCCCAGTAAAGCCCTCAACTCTGCAACTGTTCCAGGGCACAGTGTTGGTGCTCAGAGTGCGAGAGGACAGTTTGCAATAGCATTGTCTTCAAAGGAGTTACAGGAAGCAGGTGATCTCATGGAGCTAGTTCAGGCTCAAAATACCATTTACACAGAGATTCCAAAAGTTTCCACAGATCACACACAAAAAGTTACCTGCAGGAATATTTGTTTTCTTCTCATTTTTCAAAGCAGCATGGAGCAGAGAGATATGTAATGCCAGGGATTCTGCACACTGCCAAGTGGTCCAAGGACTCCACTTGCTGAATCTAAAAAAGAGAGTGGTTTCTGGAATCTTTCTGGTATTGGGACAGCTGGGGCCCTTTTCCTGGAATAAGGATAGTTTCTCCCCATGCCAAAGGGAGCCTGAGAAGTGCTGTGTCTCTGAGAACTGCCAGCACAGCTGGGCTGTCATGAACCTTTGACTCTGTGACAAACTCCTGTTGAGGTTATGAGTTACTTGCGACTGGACAAGCCACAGAGGGGGCTGTCCCTGAGCCACATGCAAGGAAACAAGGGCTCTTTAGCAGACCACTAAGGACAATGGCTGCTCAATTGTCAGAATCCTGTTTCTGTTTTGGGAAAAATATGTCAAAACCAAAATGTTTCTGTGAATCGCTTGGGTTTGATACTTTGTCATATCCCATGAAAAAACGTTTTGTTAGAAAATTCCTAGTTAATTCTACTACACAGAAACCATTAGAAAATAAGTCATTTTCTTTCTTTGTTCCTTTATTGTTTTTCATTTTTCAAAGACATTCTATTTTTAAAATTAGAAATTAATCAAGCCACTGGCAACATGGGCTTTTCTTCACATCAAGTAACTATTATTGGACTTGGTAAGAAGTCAGTTTGTTCTGCCTGGTGAAATTCATCTATGGTGGCCAACAGAATCCTACTTAAATCCAGAGAAAGAAAACAAACTTTTTTTGTTCCATAGAGGATGTCAGAAACCTCTGCCTTAAATACAGAACCAAATTCAAATTCTCCTTGGCAAAAAACCTAACAGAGCTAATCAACATAAATATAAGAAAGTGAAGTCAGCCTTCCCCCCTCAGTTTCTGAGGCTTGTGCTCTTGCAGACCTCTAAGTCAAAGACTAGATAATTCAAACCAGTGATAAAACATGGATGTAGACCTGCAGAGAGTTGTATAGGTCCCTTTCATAGCTTTAATGAGGCTTTGTCCAGAGAAAAACAATAGGATCTCGATGCAGTTTAAGTATTTCGTAAACTTGTCTTGAAAGAAGTATCTTGAGAGTCATGAGTTATGCAGACATTTCATCTCTTCATTTAGAATTGCCAGTTAATAAAAATGTTAAAATGGAATAAATAACTTCACTGATTAATGCTCCCAGCAGCAGTGAGGCAGAAAATGTTAAGGTTACAACATTGTGTTAGCATGCAAGAAGGAAAAGTGGTAATGACAAACTTTAACAATATGCTTTGTGTTATATGTAAATGTAATTGGTTGTCACTACTTCATTAATTAGGAGACGATCAAAAGACCTATAGATAGAGAGAAGCAAAAGCCTCAATACATCAAAGACAACTTTTAAGTACTTGGAATAACAGCCTTATCAAAAGAATGACAAACACTTTTGAAGCATATGACTACTGATTTTACAGCCATGTACTGTCTTTAGCACTTGCCCTTTCAGAAGAAATCCAAAAAAGTAAATCTGTGCAAGATACCACAAAACTAAGCAATGTAGAACAAAAAGATACTCAGCAGAGTAGATGCATAATCAAATACTGGATCAGACTAAGAAATAACATGAACTGGTTAGGTTTTGTTTTCTAAAATAATGAATTTAGTTTTGTGTCAAATAGAAGCAATAGCAGTGGGGGTTTTAATTACAGAAGTTTATTTCTAAAATGGAGAATGTTGTGTTTGCCATTAGTTTGTTCAGAGAAACATATCCCTCTCAGAGCCTTCCTGGGTCTTGGTTTTTGTTTCAGAACTCAGTAAAGCTGTGGGGTCTGAAGCCAGGAGAAGTTCAACAGGCACTGCTATGAATGGTTTTTCCACTTTATATGAAATTGCTTTGAACAACCACAGACTTTGCACCCAATCTTCCTTTTTTCCCCCTCACTGTTTACTTGTTCATTTTTCCTGACCATTACCTTGCCCCTGATGACAACACAGGCATGACTGAGGGTTTCAGGCTGTGTTGGACTGGATCTTGGCTTCTCTGAAGAGTGGTTTTCTAGAACAGAGGTCTGGAGAAGCTCCCTCAGGCTTTTACCTGAGCCAGCTGTCTTGTGGGATAAGCTAGAGGGCTGACAGGAGTGGTTTTTCCAGAAGCAGATTCATGAGAAGAACCTAATAACCCTGAAGTATCAGAACTACTTGCTTTCTTCCTTGGGGCAAGTAAAACTTACAAACAGGTCTCTGCAGAAATGAGTTTTAATTTTTTCCTTCTGCAATTACACACAAAACATAATTGTAGTCAAAATTTCTTTTTTGCCTTTTTTTCTCCATTAATTTCTTCACAGGACAACGAAGTATAGTTCGTTTTCTTTATGCTGGCATTTCTTACAGCAAGATGAAACAGAAGAGGAAGTGAAGTTTCCGTAAAACCTCAATCTCAGGAGAAAAAAGTAGCTATTTTTTAGCTTTATTAGATTTCAAGTCTTTAGTGTCCATTTAATTTTACATTTAAAATTTTCAAAGTATTGTGACAAAAATATGTAGGCTTGAAGTTCTGGTATGTGGAGTAAAGGAATAAACCCAGTATGTGCTCTTGAGTAAATCCTCCTACTGTTGATCTGCGAACTGCAGAATCTGCCAAAACTTCTCAGAGCAGCACCATGGGAACCTCTGGGACCATCACGGGGTTCAGTGATTACTGTCAAAACATGCACAAATCAGCAATTAAAACAACAACCCTGCAGCATTTTAGAGATTATTATGTCCTTTGAACCTTTCCATACTGCAACTGATACCAGTTTATTTTCATTAAATTAAGAGCATTTTGTCGGAAAAACCATCATTGTCCCCATTGACAAAACATAATGAACCATGGCAATAACAGTTTCATGGTCATCAGTCAAACTCTATGCCTGAAGTGTGAAGCCTAAACTGGGAGCCTTTCTGCCCTTACGTCGCAAGGTGCTGCTCTGCAGGTGCAAGGCTGTGATATTGGCTTAGTCTTGGGCAGAAACTACTTTTTTCAGTGCATCAGCACTTAGAAATGAATATTTCTAAACTTACGGTTAAATTCCTTGTGGAAGTTACAGAGAAGGGCTGCCCAGGCTGTTGCGGCACCTCTGTGTGAATGTGTATTTGACACATGCCATGCTGTAGAAGACCTGTATTCATTTACGCACCTACATAAAAAAGTAAAATAATACATAAAAATGAACCAAACCTGCAAATTTTGCCTCAAATTTATCAGTATTTTATATGGGATTTTCCTGTTTTCAAATAGGATCTTTTCATGTAGAAACCAACTTCTGTGTTTGTTAGGCAATCAAAATGCAGGAGTAATACCCCTGTATTGAACATCAAAACGTGTGTACTTGATCGAAGTCATAGGGAGAGGCAGTGATGACTGTCAAATCCATGTAGAGGAATTGAGTTTAGGGGTGATTTTGTTTCTATCTTCCTGATGCACTCACACATCTGGTAATAACCTCAAGAAAAAAAGCAGGGTTATAACTTAGGTTTCAACTGGACTGTGAATGTGTTAACATCCTGAATGTCCTGTTGTTTGTGAGGATCTACTGAAACTTGATTAAGATTGTATCAATTTGATCAGATTTCTTTTTACATTTAAGTTTTACTTGAACTGAGTTTTAATTTATTTCTTTCATTCCTTCAGCCAACCCACTCTACAGAAACTGTTAAGTATCTTCTGATCCCCTTCATTTCACAAAAGTCAGCACATGCTGTGTCTTATGAAGTTACATTGCCAAATACTGGGCAATGTGAATATGCTGATCTCTGTCAAATATAATATACAGAAGTTTTATCAGACTGCTCTTGTTTTAGAACGACAGGAATTAGCATCTCTGTCTGTCACCCAGACTCATATTGTCAGAAAATGTGTAGGATCATAATTATCTTGGAGATTTCTAGCCCCTTTTCAGATTTGACAGAGACTGATCAACAGCTCCAAAAATTACTGAAGCAGAGTATGACTGACAGATAATCAGAGAGGTAGGGGCAAGGGGGCACCTAAGCTCCATTTTATTGCAAAGCTCAATTAATACAACAGATATGCCTTTTTTTTTTTTAGATGTCATCAGTACTGGATTTTCCTATGCCAAACTTTTCTTTAGATTTCTGAAAGCTTTGAGCTTCACAACATATTTTTGGGTGTAATTACTTGGTTTTAATACCAAGCTAGGCATGAAAAGAATAGTTTTGCATTCAGATGTAGTATGTAAATGTACACACATAGGTTCAACAGAATTATAGAGGGCTTCTCATGACAGAATTAGGCAGGGAAACCATGATCTTTGTCTAAATTTTTTTTTGCTTTGTAAATAATGATCATCTAAGTACACTAGAATATAAAGGATAAGAAGGAAGGATATAGACTGGATAGTCACACATATTTAGATTAAAACTTGAACAACTTCTGAGCTAGAAGTGAAAATGGGTAAGACAAAACCGAAATCTTTTATGAAAATGAGTGAGACGAAATTTACTTTCATTTTTAGAAACTAGTATATGGCATCCTTATTGTTACCTTCATCGTTTTTTCTGTTGAAATACTCCATCTCTCCTCATTGTTATGGGGCTACGAAAAAACTGCTGTGTAAAAATGGAACAGCTGTGTTTCTCTCCCCCATAAAATCCAGAGTCATCTTTCACTTTTACACATTGCTCATGATCACATTTAATGAAAATCAAGAGCACGATGGATCTTCCTCAGCAGTTGTAAGAAAGGAGTTACTGGAGAAATCAGCCTTTGAGTCAGTTAAGAGAAATTCTGTGGGGGAGATTTTCACTCTTCCATCCCCCAGTATAAACCTGGGGCTCATAAATTATCAGAGCTTTCAGTACCCAGTAGGGAAAATCCAGGACAAATAATAAACCCTGAAATATAAAGAATGGAAAAAATACACCAATTCACCAAGGTATTTATAGTTTTAAAAATATGGAACCATCATTTAGAACCATAAAATACCAGCTAGAAAGAACAGTATCACAGAAAGCCTGCTGTCCTTGTAATTTTGTCAGTTGCTAGGAAAAGATCACTGCTAATGCAGTGCTAATAATATGAACGTATGAAGCTGAGTTTGCAGCTCTCAGGTTCTTGTTTCCATATTGAAATGCAAATCATCCTAAGACTTCCGTCTTCCCTTCAGAAGCCACATTGCAATGAAATTCGTTGCTCTGCCATTAGGGAAAAAATTGTGATTTCACCTTTTACAATGGTAATGTTTTTGCTTAGCACATTGGGATATGATATTTGCTGTTAATGGTGATTTTAGTTCCTCTCTCATAGAGGCAGTGCCACTGATTGTTGCTGGCAACTGAGTGTCTTTCGAGTCACAAGTCTATTTTCTTACATCAGATCCTGATGGTAATTACCTAAGCCTAGAAAGTCCTGAATTTGAGAACTCAGCAACACTTTTATTTCTTGGTAGTCAGTTTATAATAGGGAAGGAAAAAAGGAAATATGTCAGTTTCTCGTCTACATGAGTTTGGATTATGTATTTTTTCTTTATTCCAAACTCAGTATTACTGGATATATTCCTTGAGAAGTGGTGCTTTGTTCTTAAAAATAAGCATGTATCTGGAAGGTAAGGAATGTATATAAGGAACGGGTAATTTAATATTTTCATGCTGATGCATCCAATTATGTTAGCTGTGGTGATTTGTATTTAGTCCTGAAATATCTTAAGATTGGCTCAGTGAATGGGAAACATGCCAAGAAATCAGCAAGCTACACTTGCCAGATATTGCTCAAAGGTGTGACTTGATTGAGGTCTTTATGATACAGCAAACGGTGTCATCTTGCAAAGATGCCTCCCTTAACAAGGTATTTTAAGTAGAAAATCAGAATAAAATTTCCGTTTTGAACTATATGGACTTGATTATCTCAGTGCAAGAGACTAGACCCTTAAATTGATTCTCACACTTAAGCAGATGTGACAGCCAAGATGTTGCTGTCAATTTGTTACAGATGGTCTTGAACATCAAAATTTAAGTGGACTATGCCATTATCTGAGTTTCAGTCACCTCAGAGTTCCCATTTATATAAGTCAGAGATGATTTGCCAGCTACTGAAAATTAGTGTTTAGGTGTCTCTAAAGCGATGCTTTCCTGCAGATCTTCCTGTATTTCCAAATTTGATCTCATAATACAGTGATACTTGGGGCATCCCCTTCTCAGAGTGAAAGCGATGAGTGTCTTGGCAGACAGGAAGGTGGGGATATGGGTACGACTGCAGGACTTCCCTACACCTTTTAAATGCTATGGGATCTTTATATCCCACCTCCACAGCAACCATGCATGAATAGAGGAAACACTGGCTTAATGCCTCAGCATGAGGAGAAGCACTTATTGCCTTATGCCTTACAGAAATGTAGCAGGAGTAAAATGCTTGTATGATTTTAAGGAATAATGTATGAGAGATACATAAGATAGTATATGTATGTGTGTAGATAGTGTTTATGATGTATTTGTGAGGGCTGAACACGTAGGTGTTATACACACATTCTTCATGTTTTGCAACGTGCATAAATGCTGCTGATTTGGGCCCCCAGCCTTTACCGCAGTAGGATTAATGGGCTGCTGGTGTTACCTTTCCCTGCTTTCCTAAGAAGCTCTCTAACCAAATAGAAATCATTTGTGATATTCTGCCAAGGTAAAAAGAAATCAGGAGAAAAGTGCTCACCCTCATGAGGTTGTCATCCCACATCTTCCCATGCAAGGATGAAGCATTTTGTTTCACCGTATGACCTTAACAGGTAGGAAGACAAATCAGAGCATTTGGAGGTTTGCTCCTTACCTTTGCTGCTTGCTTTATAGGGATTAACCACTTATTCACTTGGAAACTAAAGACAATAGAAAGACAAAAAGCGTGTGAAGTTATCCACTAAAAATGAGCAGGTAGAAGTTTAGAAGCACACCAGAAAATTAGGGAGAAAGTATTTTGTGATTGTTCTTCTGGAAGTCAAAGCATGGAGTTTGACTTAAATTCTCAGAGAAGAGCTGGGCATAGTTTGCTGAAGAAATCATTCACTAGTTAAGAGACATACATACGCTAATGAATTAAAATATTTTTTTATTATCGTTTATGCTTCTTCTTCCATATATATTTTCCTTTTTTTTTTCCCCACAGTCTGATGATTTTTGTTTCTTCAGGGAGACTCTTTACTGAACTATTCCCTTGGCAAAATTCAAGGTCCAATTGTGGTCTCCCTGGCCAAGAATAAAATCAGGAGGAGAGCCAGTTCATGTATGCAGTTTTAGACAGAATCAGATCCAAATGCTGTGTTGAAACTGTCTTGAAAGCTGCAACTGATGTGTGACACGATGGGCTGACAATGTTTTTCCACAAAGGAAAAGTCAAGGGAGGATAGTAGAAGTAATTTGTATATGAAAAAAGGGTTTAAGTATCTCTGAGATGAGGACTTGTAGCACTGCAAAATCCTGCCTTAAATAATGGGAATGCTTTCACACTTGCCATAGTAACAGCAAAATTGCTTGTGATAAAATTAACTCAGCCTCTCTATACTTTGCATTATTGCCATTTTAGCAGTTGGTATGCCTTTTAATTTTGCCCATGGCCAGAATATATAATGAAATCAGAAAGGCTACAGTCTAAGTAGACCTTGATAGTCATGGTAGCACATAAATATGAATGGTGGTTTGAAATCAATGCTTAGAAATAAAGCTTTAATTCAGTCTGTCTTCATCAGAAAAAAAAACCTGAAAAAATTCAATTTAATCTATGACACAGGCTACTTGGAGGGATAAAATTACTGTTAACTGTTTACCACCGAAACTCTGAATTTTGGAGAGTCACCACAAGCTTTAACAGGGACCTACATACAGACTTTTCTCTTAAGTGCTCATTAGAGCTGCTCTGAACTAAATCCAATAGATAATTGCTCAGAACATGAAGGTCAATGGAAATTGAGTTTTAGAGCAAATAACAGTATTAGGCTGCAGACAGCATGAGTTTCCTAACAAATATCTTCATGTGATTGTTGTAGGTATGAATACATCATGCATTCCAGTAATTTTGAAAGAACTCTGAGGAATCAAAGTGACTTTTACAGAATTTTTAAAAGAAACCCACATTTTTCTAAGGAAGTCTTTTCTTTAAAATAGAACCCAACAGTTCCCTTTCCTCTCTGAGTCACAAGCACTAAAAGCTCTAATGGCATGTCCTCATGATAAACGCTTCTGTGGCAAGGAAAATACAATTGTTTTTTGCAAGTCAGGTTATGTATTTCCACTGTACTTCTCGAAACCAGAAAACTCAGTTATTGCTTAGTCAGTTCACTGAGTTTTGTGAAGGTGACAAGGAACTAGAGGAAAGCTGTCCTTGTCCTTGCTCTGCAGGCGTCTGCAGTCTGGAGCTCTGCCTCCCTCATTTAGGTAGCAAGGTAGTGCCAGCTCTTGTACTGCCTCTGTAGCACAGAGCCGCTCTAAAAAACCCTCAGGCCGATGCCTCTTGAAGCCTCCTAGAAGCTCATTTGGATACCAGAGGGCTGCACAGGGTTTGACAGTGGAGCAAACAGATCATGTGCTACCATCCCTATCCACAGCTAGGCAGAGGAGAGACAAATGGTGCCAGAGGGTGGACAATGAGGTGGGGCAGCTCCCCACCTCAACCAGTCCCAACCAGTCCCTCACACACCTGGCCAAAGTGGAGGAGGCTTTTGGGGCCCTGAAGTGCTTTCTCACGACTTCATCTGGGTAAACACAGAGGTTTTTGACTAATTTTTTTCCTATTTTAAACAAAACTGTTACCAAATAAAGGGAGCTTAAGGGAGAGCTACACTAATTTCCAGCAGGTCAAGGTGTGAGTAGAGGACAGAGGATTAAAAAAAGGCAAATACTAATTGCATGGTAAGAGTCAGTTATGTAACAGCCTGTAAATATTTGATAGTTTAGGAGAAACTGGTGACAATCTGCAGGTATTTGAAAATGTAACCTTATGGGAGGAGCAGATTTACTTAACATGAAAAAAGCATGATTAATAGTAATGGGCTAACATCAAGCAAGAAAAAGTATAAGATAAATATCAGGAAAAAAATTGGAAATTTTATAATCATTAGCTATCAGATTGTGGGTTTGAATCAGCAGTGGTCTACAAGTTGCTTGCTGTTAAGTGTTCTAGCTATATGGATTGTTAAGTTATGTTTAAGTCAATTAAAATTTTTGTGAATATTTTCTTATTAATTCCCTCCAAGATTTTAATTGTGCCAAGCGGAATGTGAGATGGACTACAACGGCAGATGCTGAGGGAGCTGACTTGCTCAGTCATCAGCAGAAGAGGCACCTATGTAACACCTCTTCTAGTAAAATGTGGTTCTTGCACAGGAAAAGATTTTTGAATATATTATGAGTCAATGAGGGATATTTTGCTAGGAGTTATGCAGATCCTACTGCATGATATATTTTAGCCAATTTAATAACTTAAGTGAGTTAGAAATCTTGATATAATAAGAATCCTACTTAAAATTCAGGAATACCATGTAACTTTATTTTAACAGGAAAGCTATGCCCAACATGTTGTTTTCAGAATATTCAATATTTTCATATTTTTTCTATGTAACATAAAAGTAATGTAGCTGAAATATTATGTAGCTTAGTACTCAACTAGGCTATTGAAATGATTTGTGGATTTTGGTGTTTTCCCTCAATTTTTTTCAACCTTGTGGGATAATATTTATTTTGTTTTCTAGATACTGAGTCTTTTGTGCAAAGTTTTACATTTGTCGTTGACAGCACATTTATATGTCACTGAGTTTTCTATCTTGGTGTCTGACTCATCATTGTGTTTCCCCAGTGTAAACAGATTTTTTGTAATGGAGTTACAAAAGCATGAGAAAGAAGTGTTGTAACATAGACCCAACTCTTTGGCTAGTGTAAAATTTTCCTCTCTGAATATCCGTGCATGGCGGATGAGAATATACACAAGTAGAGTTAATTATTTTATGAGCTGCATAAATAGTTATGCTTTGGGGACTAAAGTCCTCTCTAATTGATATAGACATATTGTCTTGTAGGAAACTGGCAGCACTCCTTCCCTTTACAAAGACTAGTTACCTGGTTATTTTCAGAGATGGGAAACACCATGCTGGGCATACAAACACCATAATGCTGTGTCTATATTCCCTGGGAACCAAACAGTAACACAGGAGTGGTAAAGTGAATGTAATTCTAAAAACATGCTTTTGCCTTTATTTCATGCCATTTACAGTCTTTTCCAGCTTGTGACACGGGGCTCCCATGCTGAGCGTATTGCCTTGTACGGTGTAGCAGAGTGTCTGACTGTCAGTGCCTGGGTCTCTTAGGAGTGAAGAAGTGCTTAGGTGGTGCTGACATGGGGAACAGCACACAAGGGTGAGGGCAGCCACTAAAACCAGCCAACGAACCTGGACTGAGCTGCAGGGTTAACATGCTGCCTTTTTAGAGAGGCTGGAAATGTGGAAAAGGCCAGGAAGATGTGAGGCCATTGCTGTTCATGGCCTTTTGCAGTACATCCTTTCTGCCCCCACAGCAACAGTGTACAGCAGCTTTAGCTGTGGAAGTGTTTGTGCGGTCAAATGTAGAAAAACTTGTCAGTGGGAAGTCCGTTAGAGGTCAGCTGTGCAGATGCCTTATGCCAATGGAATTAATTTGTTAGATGCTATGAGTTCCAGGGTGGTTTTGTTGCATTTACTACTTTAATACGCTTTCCTGATAAACTTCATACTCATGGTACATCTGCTTAGCCAAGGAATTAGTGCTGCAAGTTGTTAAAAGAAAAGGGAGTCAAAGTTTGGCCACTAGCTGACAGACTTTGCTGCTCCTATGTCTTAGTTTTAAACATCTGCCAAATTAGGCAAATTGCTTAATTATCTAATACAACTGCAGCGAGATTCAGTTTAATCAAAATAGAATATAAATTCTATTTCCATTCCAAGGAAATACATAATGGAATATAATATTTGAGTTTATGAATTATGAAAAGTACAAGCAAATACCAGTGTGAAAGCCTTGTGAATCATCATTTCATTAGCTTCTGCAGTTTTCAAAGTGATTCTTTGCCGTTGAGTTCAGCCAAGCCAAGATTTTACTCCAGATGCTGGGGGTTTTGTACACTTCACCCAATGGAATGGGTTTTTTAGTTACCCCATACAGGTTTAAAATCATTAGGAAATATTTTGTAAATTCTGTGCTTCACCTGGTTTGAGAGTAAGTAATGTGGGGGCACTGAATCATTTGTTATGACAGACTCTCTTTAATATCCTGCTTCATTGCTTGGTTTTTTTCACTTTGTCTTTTTTTTTCTTTAATAGGACACCTAAAATATATTAGAAAGACCAGGTTTCTCTCCCTTGGTCAAGTTTATGCTTTGTCTTTCTTGCTTCAAGCTACATACAAAGAGCAGAGAGAGAAGATAAAATTTTTAGGAAAAATTCATGTAAATAATAGGGTATCATGAGATTTGTTTTCTAGGAAAACTCTAGAGGTCATTCTAATTTAGGAAAAAGGAGGGGGCTGTGATGCTTTTGTAACTGCATGAGAAACAGAAAAGTGATTTTAGATACAGCCAGTCTAGCAGTTGGGTTTGTATCACTTGACCAGCTTAGACTTTCAGTGTTTCTTTCATTTTAGCTGTTGGAGTTCTGGCAGAATTTGTCCATCAGCATTGACAGAGATTCATTCATTTAGAATTTATGAAGAAGGGAAGTTTTTTTCCTGCTGAGAATTTCATTACTTTCTCATGTCAAGAAGTATTGACAGCAAGAATATTGATATAATTCCAAGTAACAGCTATTACTTTTCTTAATCTAAACATTTTTGTTGCTTTAAACATAATCTCCTGTCTTACATAATGTGTTCCCTTTCAGGCATGAACAGTTTTTTGCTTCTTTTATTTGTCACGTTTTCTGAACTTGATGTGCTACATAGGGGGAAAAGTGACTCCTTCCATATTTCTCTGCATTCTAGGCATCAAACTACATGAGAAGATGCTCTGTGGAAGATATCCAGCTTCTAAAATAGAAGCCTAAGTAATAGAAAGAATGTTAGTCTAATGCTTTACTCTAGCCTCTGATTACCACTCCATATGCTGATAAACACACTATTGTAGAGGACATGGTGAATATTTAATGGAAATGTTCTTAAATCATCACTTTTCTGTAGTGTTTGCAGCCAAAACACTATGGCATTGTATATTGCTGCCCAGGAATCTGCCCAGATGTAAAAGCAGAACTCACTTGTTTTCACTAACTGCAAAGTAACTAAAAAAATCCTCTGAAGACCCACAGATAGCAATTACTGAAATGCTTTCTTGTTGTTTTTCTCACTTTCAGAAGTCTATGACTGTGTAATTAACAATGAAGAAGAAAAACAAATGCTTGAGTTGGTTTCAATTTGTATTGTAGAGAAAAAAGTTATCCTGAGAGAACCAGTTATAACTATATCAGGATCGGTTTAAAGCATTAAAAAAATAAAGAGCACAGAAGGTCAGACTTCTGTATCACTGGAAGAAAATTTCAGATCCATCCATTGCAATCGAAAGTGCAATGAAGAATCGTCAGTGGGATTGAATGGCCATCCATTGGTTTATTCATTTCCCGAAGCAAAGACATGCGCTGCAATTTGTCATAGCGTCAAGCCTGCAATTTCTCACCACAGGACAAAGTAAACAAATATGCAAGTTTTTAAAAGTAGTGACAATATTTTCAATCATTCACATTTTGGTCAGAAGCTCAAGGGGAAGTCTGTGTCTTTGAGACTCAGCCTTACTGCGCACATCGCACACTCACTTATCTGCACATGCCATCAACAACTTCTTTTTCCTTCTAAAAGAGTTGAAGTTCATGTTTCCTGTCTTCACTTCACTTTTTTCAAGGCATAAGCCACACACCATCTGTGCACATTCCACTGAAAGGCTCTAATTTCTATCTGTCAAGCTAAGATGAAGCATCCCTTCATAGCAGTACAATATTGCTCATTGACACTCAGTGGGATTCATCCTGGAAGGCAGGAGAAAGTTTTGTCAGAAAAGGAGAAATTTTAGAGTGTGTGAAAAGAACTCAAAAGTATCCATCGCCCATGAAGAGATACTTAACTTTCTATGAAGAGTAAATGTGGCAAATTCCTGCATCTTGTTACTTTAAATCGGCAAGACTGAGTTTGTATTGATGGAACTGTTCACTTGTTCTACCGTGGGAAATGTTAGCAACTACTTCTTAATTCTTGGTGTCAATATTGCATTTTATCCAGTGTGCTAAAACACAGTGCTTCATCTGTGGGTGCACATGTGCTGTGCATCTGCTTTGAAATGAAATCTTGTTCTTTTCTGTGTTTTGCGTACAAAGCCGTAATTCTCGCTTGCAATGTTCCAGTTAGTTTACCTGCACATAAGTAGTAGGGAGGAGAATCTTAAAATGTGAAGAATGTGAGATTGTTAATTTCTAGCAAATTATACGTGTGTCAAATTAAGGAGAAGAGAAAAAACAGGAGCAGGAAAGCTGAATGTTGCCTTTAGGTAGAATCACATCTACTTAGAATCTGTCTCAGGTTTCTATGAGCTGCTAGTAGGCTTTTACTGTATCTGTTTAATGATGATGGGAAATACTTGGAGACCTGAAGATGTGACAGTTCCTGACGTGATTTAGTTCAATTTATTGAAGTTTGGCTTGGATAAAAACATCCTTTATTGAAAAAATGGCAATGAAATATAAACTGTCAACGGCTATTTACTATGACTTCTTCAGAGAGCTTTCTTCTATCCTCTGGGAAATAGAAGAATAAAATAAATGATGTGATATGATAAGATATTAAAGACCTCCTTGCAAATTTTGGGGTAAGTTCTTGTTTATCTTTGCAGTCAATTTCTTGCCTTAGAAATAAATAAATAAAGCATGAAACTCAAAGCTGCACATGAATAATGTTTGGCTGAATAAGATCCCAGGACAATTTAGTCTTACTTGGGTTTGTGCTAAAAAGTGAGTAATTCGCCATATTTGAAATAAAGGTTGACTTAGCTGAACTGCTGTCATATAAAATAGAGGCAGATGGAGTTTAATCTGAACAAGTGTGTCCCAAAGGAGACTTTGTGTAACATCCTAGTTCCTCCCCTTCCTCCTGAACTGCCTGGACTTCTGTCAGCAAAGTGCCTAAGGAAAAATAAAACAGGTAAGCAAGCTAATGCAGTATCTTGGATCTGGGAAAAGAAAGGAAACAGCAATGGGATGGAGTATTAAAATAAGAAAAATCAATTACTTGATTGTCCAGGTGGCCTTTGAGATGGAAGCAGCAGTATTGCACTCCTGGTTCCCCTGCACTAGTATCCACAGGAGAGAGCAGGACAGCAGGAAAAGGCAAACTGGAGGACACAGAGGAAAAACACTGTCACAAGTTTCCAGCAGTAGCACTGACATACATACCTGTTATCTTGCTTTCACAGTGCTTTCTGGCTCATTGCTATAGTCATGGAAAGGTTACAAAGCTGAGGCATGGTGGCATGCATGGAGATGTCCATCTTACACCCCTCAATACAGTTGCAAAAGAAGTGGAGGTAAAAGCCAGCTTTTAAACTCGGATGTATAATAGCTGTTTCTGCTACTTGTTGTGGTAATGGAAAGAATGAAAATTTTTCTTCAATGAAGGGTCACACAGAAGGATAACCTGCTCTTATCCTGGACAGCTGGACTGCTCAGGTTAAACTGGCTTGTAGAAATGCCTGTCATACACTCTGCAAGAGAAACTAAATTTCTCTAAAAGAACCTAAATGTGAATTCCCCTGATGGGTACAAAATAACAACAACAACAAAACCAAAGGTGCCCTGTTAGATGTGAGGAAGGTAGTAAATTGATCATGACGGAGAAGTCTCCCTCTGCAGATGCCAGCTCCTCCTTATCTTTCATGAGAGAAGACAGCAGAGGAAGGTGCAGAGCTGCTTTGCTGTGCCTCTGCACCTCTCCGTCTGCTCCCCATCCTTGGCACCCTCATTTTAAGAAGGATGAAAACTCACATGTACTTTCAGGAGCAATAAAACAACTTTTAGACCATTGGCGCATTGGCTGTAGTTTTTTGCAATTGCTAAAGACTGCTTGAAATACTGTTTTATCAGCATTTACAACCTGCTCTGAGAGCTGTTCCTGCTGAGCTGTTGTTTCTTCTCTGCTCCATCCCGCTGGGTTTCTCAGCCTCTTTCTCTGCCTACGTTCTCCTATACACAGTTGCCCGTAGCAACACCCATTTGAAAAGGCCCCCAGTGCTGTCATCTTCCCTGGAGGATGAAGAGCTCTGCCAGTGCCAGCAGCAGCACTGGCAGAGTTCAGGTCTCTGGGCCTCCCCTGGTGAGCAGGACTGAAGGAAACATACCTCCAGAAAACAACAGTTTCCAGGAATGAGAAGGCAGCATTTGATTCATTTGATGAATCACTTACCTACTAGGAGCTGGTCTGGTGGAAACTCCATCTCTGATGTTCTTCAGAGTCAGTGCTGCATCCCATTTTCCCAAACCACTTCCACACCCAGAACCACCTCCTCTCTCACACCTGCCTGCTTCTTGTGGAATTGTGCAATTAGCGGGATCAAGACTGAACTGGTTAAAAATACTCTGACAAAAGGTTGATTTTTAAACTGGAAGATAGTAGATTAGCTATTAGGAAGAAATCCTTTACTGTGAGGGTTGTGAGGCAGTGGAACAGGTTGCCCAGAGATTGTGGATGGCCCATCCCAGGAAGTGTTCAAGGCCACATTGGATGAGGCTCTGAGTAACAGAGGCTTTCAGTCTAGTGAAAGGTGTCCCTGCCCATGGCAGGGGGATTGGAATGAGATGGTCTCTAAGGTCCCTTCCAACTCAAGTCATTCTATGATTCTATGATTTTTAACCTCTCCTTTGGGTCAATGTGAGGCTACAGACAGCTGCACTGGCACAAGAAAGCCAGTGACAGAATCAAGTGGGCAAGAACTGCTTCTGCTGCCATTGCCACTGAGATAAACTTATCAAATTTCAGTGTAAATTGAGAAAGTTAAATTTTTTTATCAGTGTAGCTGGCAACTTCTGTATTTATGTGGCAATGCTGGCATAACTGCAGCAACCGGGCTCAAGCAGAACTTGGTAGGTGGGATCCACTTACAGTGAGGTCCACTGGAGTTCTGCACTCAAATTTGCCATCACTTAAAAGTATAAAGGATTTTATATAAGATGCCCAATGCTGATACAGAGCCAGCATCTGTTAAGTCTGTTCTTGGAGATTCAAGTCCCAGTCTCTCAACATTACTGTTGGGATGTTTGGACTCAGATCTGCACTCTACCTCAGGTCGTTTATCCTCACTCTAAGCTCATTCTGCATTCTCTTTCTTTTCTTCCTTCATCCCCAACATATGCCAGTTCTTGTGAAACCATAGATCTGTAGCTTTTGACCCATCAGATTACATAAATTCCATTTAACAAAATAGCAGAACTGCAACAGCGATTAACAAGGCTGGACGTGGTGAGGTCTTTGATCAAGAACAGCTGAAGTTAGTATGTTGCTACTCAGAATAGTGATGCAGCTCAAAACTGGGCATTGAGGCTTCAAAGTCCTCGAGCCTGCCCCCCCATCAATGGTAATAATGCCTTCATGTTCTTATTTGGTGTGCATTGCCCTTAATTTATCTTAATAGGAGGGAGTTATATTATTGCTGTTCTTACAGCTACTGCTGTTCTCATATCCTAATACAAATTAGAAAAGAAGTGTGTTTGGCAGAGCTCTAATAAACATGGTAAAATAGAAGTATATTATAGCTTCTTAAACTAAAATTGAATTCCTATTGGTCATGTAGAGCATGGGTTTTAGAGAGACTTGGAAAATACACAGCAGGTGTGTAAATCGTGGAAGAGAAGCTTATGGAAACAGTAATGGGAACCCAGACTTTCCTTAGCCAGTGCAGTGGGTAGAAAAGCTTAATCACAGGATACCTTCCTACTCCAAGCAGTGAACACATGGTTTAAGGTTTTAAATTTGTTCAGCCTGTCAAGTTGTTTGTGTGCCTGATCCAGCTCTCGGGCATCAGTACAGGCAGCACTTTATGCTTTAGCTCACTCCAAAGAGAGCACTGTTGCAACAAAGGGTTGTGTAAAATGTGCAATGCAGAAGTTTTATAATTATATATTAGAATTTTACAAGCCAAAGCAGTAAAGCATGTTTCATTTTTAAAGACATCTATACTCAATCAGTTGGCATCACTGTGTTGTGGAAGACCTGATCCTTGAGCAGGCTGTGTTGGCGTGTACTTACCCGTATAGCACCGGAATAAATCTGTCATTTCCTCACACCTGCTCGCATCAGTAAATTGTGACTATGCCCTCACGCTGCTGAGTTTAAAAATAGTCACTTTGGCCTATTTAAAATAAAATTAATTGGAGGATACCATAATAAAACCTCAGAATTTACTAACTGAGTAGAACAAATAAAGCAATATTAAATTGTACTATAAGAAGCATAACTGTATAGTCTCCTTAAAAGGATGCTTTTTATGGTGACATATAAAAGGTGGAAGTTTGGGGTTTTTTTAAGTTGCATTTTCTAATGTACCAAAAGTAATATTCCAGAAGCATTGACATTTTCAGTAAATCTGAGGTGAGCAACATCCCTGAAAAAAATCATTCCATGTGCTGAATGGGCTGCAAAGCAAATGGTGTCTTTGCCTGAATCATCAGAGATCTCCTCAGACACAATTGTCCCAAGGTAAAAATGGCAAAGTCTTCAACTGAAATTGTGAATGTTTTGTAGAAAGACAAGAGTGGAAGAACTGCACATCCTCTTCCCCACAAGCTCCAAGGCCTCAGCTGTGGCAAGACATGTAGGAGGTAATCTACAGAGCACTGTGTGTTTTCATAATTGAGTTGTGAACAAAAACTGAAATACGTGTAGTCATGATTGTTCTGTGTTGAAGAATGTACCCTAATGATATATGGAGACATTACAGTAATTTGCCATTCAAACTATATATTTTTAGCCACAGAATCTTGTTCTCAAATTTAAATTGACATCCAGTAAAGTAAATCTTGTTTGCTAATATCCCTAATAATTTTATGAGAACAGACTGGTTCTCACATCAAAACTTGTTTGTTAGGAGGTACCCAAAATTCAATCATGTGCATGACATCAGTTACCCCAGCCTCCCTCGTCTCTGTTTTTTATTGTGTCGGTAAGTATGTCATGTTTAATCTCTATGAAATGCTGGAAGCTGATTAATTAGATGTTTCTGAGATGTTTCATAGTAGCTATTTTCTAATATACATGCTTTATTAAGTAATGAAGCAAGGTTAAAAGGATTTTCTGAGCTTGAATTAATATTTTTGCTAAGGAACACGACAGAAGTATGACATCTAACCAAAAAATGAAAGGAGAAAATGGAAGGGAGGAAGGATAGAATGTGCAGCAGAGTTGGAATAACATGAAAATCCTGACTGAGCAAGGAGGGAAGCAGGGCTCCTATAAAAACAAGAAAAATTCTGAGCAAAGCCAGATCAATGGTTCCCTTAGTCCTGTGTCATTCCAAGAGCAGCAGGAGATGATGCCATTTGGGGATGCAGGCCTGGTCAAAGTCATCAGTCCATTCCCCTTGCACTCCCTCAGCATCCACAATCATTGGATGTGGATGTTAGAAGCTATCTTCTCTGCTTCTGGACCCTTTGTCCGACAGCAGATCTTTTTCAAGACAAGTTTACTAGACATGGAAATGGAAATTAATATGGCTTTCAGTAAGCTCACCTACTCAGTGAAGATCTAACCAAACATGATAATCTACAGGCTGCACCCATACCAGGGTTTGGGAAGGAGCTGAAGGTATTGCTAGGCCTTCTGCACTGCCAGATACTGCATGGGGTATATGGTAGTGACTCACAGATGGTCAAGCAGCTGGACCAGTTACCAGCAGTACAATTCCTGAGGTACTTCTTGAAGCTAGGTGTCAGGGTTTTTGTGAGTGATGTCTTCAGTAGAAGGTCTGCTAAGACATCTTCAGCTTTAAACATTATGTTGTCAGTTGTGAGTCTTGTAAATGGATGTTGAAAAGGTCCTGATATTGAAAACTGCAGATCAGAGGGTAGAAGGAAGAGAACATGAATTGGCTGTACCATGTATATGAAACAGCTGCCGTTGCTAGCCAATTCAGATCTTGTGTCTCATGACACCTTAACATCAGTGTTATATGGGCAATAACAGATCTGACACAAAAGAAAACTTTTTGAGATGGCAGGGTGTCTTAATGTCCTTGGGCTCACCTGTCAGTGCACATTCACAGAGATGGATGGGGTTTAATTTGCTATTCACTCATCAAGACATCTTCGTTCCTCTTTCCCTGAACCATGCATGCTCTTCCAGAATAGCCACTAAATGTTCAAATAAGGATGGATTTTATGTTCGGTTTTGCACTAGATATTTCAAATGCTTTTTACTCATGGACAGCATTGGAAGCTTTATTTCTTAACCAGAAGGATTTATCATTTCATAGAATGAATGGTTTTTGTTGGCAACGACCTTAAAGATCATCTAGTTCCAACCCCCCTGCCATGGGTAGGGACAGTTTTCACTAGACCAGGTTGCTCAAAGCTCCATCCAGCCTGGCCCTGAACACTTTCAGGAATGGAGAGTCCACAACTTCTCTGGGCAACTTGTCCAGAGTCTCACCACTCTTAGAGTAAAGCATTTCTTCCTAATATCTAATATAAACCTGCCCTCCTTCAGTTTAAGGCCATTCCCCCATGTCCTATCCCTATAGTCCCTTTTGAAAAGTCCCTCTCCAGCTTTCTTGTAAAACCCCTTTAGGTACTGGGAGGTGTTGTAAGGTCTCCCCAGAACCTTCTCTTCTCCAGGCTGAACCACCCCAGCTCTCTCAGTCTTCACAGGAGAGGTGCTTCAGCCCTGTGAACAACTTAATGGCTCTCCTCTGGGCTCCTTCCATCAGGTGCATCTTTCTTGTGTGGGGACCACAAATCTGGACACAACACTCCATATGGGGTCTCACAAGAGCAGAGGGGCAAAAGCACCTCCCTCAACCTGCTGGTCACGCATCTTTTGATGTAGCCCAGGATCTGGTTGCCTTTCTGGACTGCAAGCATACACTGCCAGGTCATGCCAAGCTTTTCATCCACAAACACCACCAAGTCTTTCTCCACAGGCTAATCTTGATCCATTCTCTGCCCAGCCTGTATTTGTGCTTGGGATCCCCCTGGCCTGTGTGCAGGATCTTGAACTGGGCCTTGTTGAACTTCATAAAGTTTGCACAGACCCACCTCTGAAGTGGTCTTTTGAATTACCTAAAGCTTGTCATTCTAGTTCTTCTATTAGGAAACTATTAGCAATGCATTTTGAAAAAGATAAATCATAAAGCCATAAACAGGCCAAGATTATAGAAAAACATGTTTCAGCAAGCCCAGACAGACATCTGGTAAAGAATGCTATTGTCATGTTTGTAAGCAAAACATTACTCTTGCGACTGCAAGAGAGCTGGTGGCTGGTTTTAATTTTTTGCTAGTTTTTCTTTAACCATTTCTTAGAAAACATCCATTGTGACACTTTAAAAGCAAAATGTTATTCAAAGTCAAACTTTAAAACCACATCTTTAAATATATATTAAAATATATATATACACACACATATATATAGATATATGTATATATATACACACACTTATAAATACACTGAGCAAAAAGTACTTTAGCCAATTTTCATTTTATAGGGGGCCAGAAAGGAAAGGACAGTGGTGGGTTTTGTCAAACCCAGTATGTGTGATACAGATTTTCATGTATTCCCGAAGATCCTGGAAGGCAGCAACACCTAGCACACAGCAAAATGTGGCATCACCAGGTCAACCATAGTTTTCATTAAAGTATCAGCACCCCAGGAGCTCTAATAGCCTTGATGGAACGGACTACTGTGGAATAATTACTAGCCAGTTTTTTGGTCCTTTTGTTATTTCACAAAATATTTTTGTACTGGACCAGCTAATATGGTTAATGAACACTCTAATGTTAATATATGTTTAAGTCATATTATACTCCTGACAACAGTCTGGTGTGTTTTGTTTTTAGGGCTTTCTTCTATATTTTGCACTTGTGGGAATTTGGCAGCTATGGTCTGCCTATGCTGCTGAAACAGGGTTAATTTTTCTCTGTCTACATCATTCTTTATCATATGTGTTGAGAATTTTTTTAAACACCCCATAAAAGCACAATCTTTTCCTCTTCATTTAAAACTCCTTTGGAGAATGTGACTTATTTTTCTACTTGTTAAAAAAGTTGCTGTGACTTTGAAAGCATTAATTTCTTCAGCTCCTGGCTGGGTGATTTTTTTCTGTGTAGTTCAAAAACCTTTCTTTCACAAGTCTGATAGACTCTGTCTCTTCAAGCACTGCACTAACAGGCTTTTTATTTTAGAAAAGAGTCTTTTGTGGCACAGGATTTTGTACCTATTTTTCAGCATGTACATGATATGCTGTATCAAAGCACTATTGCCTTTTCATGTATGGCAAACTGCTTTGGACTTGGCTTCCAGGAAGCCATTATAGAGAGACAAAAGATGGCACAGAGTCCTTTTAGTGCAGAAAGGACTTGATAAATGGCCTCAAAACTTTCAGATTTCTTTTCACACAGTTAGCCACTGGACACTTAGAGTCCTAAGAAATTTTATTATTTAATTATGTGCATCTTTCCCAAAGCAAAACGTGCTGGGGAATTATTACTTTGAATGATGAGGTTAGAAGCCTTTAAACCTATTACTAGTAGAGGTGGCATCTTCAAAACTTCTGGAAAGAGCCAGGACTTTACTTTGTCATTTTTTCAAGGGTTTTAAAATTTACAAGTAGATTGTATTTGGAGTAAATTGGGCATTTTTTCTTCCTCTGGAAAAATACTTAATGAATTAAATAGGTGATACTACTGTGGTTTTGGATAAACATATTTAGTAGCTTTAGTAGCTTTTTCAGCTTCACCATTTTCATAAGCAGAGTATGAAAAACAATTTTAATTAAATGTAGTTATTTAACTGATCATCATTAACAGTATTAAGTAAACGACGCCACATCTGTGAAAAAGGTATCTGCAAAGCTGAATGTTGTACATAAGCTGCCAACTGTTGAACCTTCCTGCTTCCAGGTTAACAGTTTCCACAAGACCAGGAAAAGCTATCTTCCAAAATAATCTGAAATCTCTGGGATGATTCTTGTGATAAATTTCTCTTTGTGCTTTTTAAAATGTGTTTCCTTTTTTAAACATTAATGTTTGAAAAAGATGGGCCTTTCTGAAATCCCTGTTCCGTAGCATGAAGGCCAGGACACAGCCTTCAGGCTTCAAGAAAATGAGTAACATGCTACGTTGCACTCCAGAGTGCATATGACCTCTTCAAAGTTCAGCCAGGCATTTCAACCACAAAGTTTTTACTCTTGTATTTTTCAGCCTTATCACTTCCATTCAGGAATTGTCATCAGAGAAGAGCTTACTTTCCCTGGAGTCTGTCAAATATTCTGTTGGAAATCTCCCTTGTTGGGCCAGGTAGCTGCAGATACCTCTGGGCGGAGAGGAGAGGTCCTCTAGAATGGCTGACACTTCCAACAGCAGTGCCGTGATTGCTCACAAACAAAAGCTGTTAATTCAGTTAACCTACTTGCAGAGAATAACCTCATAAAGCAGAGAGAAAGTAAATAAAGATTTACTTAAATAAGTAAATAATTTAAATAAATATCCTTAAATAAAGATACCAAAAGTTACTATGGGGCATTTAACCTTTAATCAAAAGTGTTTCAGAAACTGTTTCACAATTTTACTGCTGAAAGGATTCATGGCAGTTTTACCTTTGCATATATGAACATCTCTGTTTCCAGATATCATTGAAGTATGATTTTATTTCCACAAATCTATAAATACCTGACTGGAAAGCCAGAGATCCCTTTTATCCTCTAGATGAATTCCCACCCAACTGGGCACCTACCAGGTGCAAGGGAGGCACTGCTGGGCAAGGGGGCTGGACTGCCCAGTCTCCAGAGGTCCCTTCCAACCTAAGCCACTGTCTGATTTTGGGATGCCCTTAGTACATCACTTGTTTGGTTATATCAGAAAATGCCTAGCTCTGTAGCTTTTAACTACTCCGTAACATCTTGCTATAATCTCATTCAGTTATCCCCGCCTCTGTATGCCTGTCTTGTCCTTGTTTAACTGTTTGCGTGGGTAAGGCAAATGCTGAGATTTTGAATGTGCCCGATGCACAGAGAGCAGGATTGATCATCACCCAGATAGGTGAGAAGAGATTCAGCCCCTGAAATAGGTATTGTATTGTGGGTGTTTTTACATTTGCAATGGCACAACACTTTGACAGCAAGCCAAAGTTGCTGTGGAGGATTTGGAGTAGCACAGTGTTGAACCTCCCTGTCATATTTTACATATAGGTCCTGTTTTACATAAACGTTTGGCCCTGTTAAAATCATGTGAGTAGACTTGGTCACTGAATTTTTGTTCGTCTTACAGACATTTGCCACTAGAGCTGTCACTAAAAGAGCATCTCTGGCTTCACAGGAAGGGACATATGCATTACATTTAGGACATCCATGAGCCAGGGACTTAGCAAGTGCTTTTATGCTTTGAAAAAGCCAGACGTTCCAAAAACGAAGGTCCTCGCCTTGCTGTTGTGCAGATAGAAGCTAGCACAAGGTTTCAGCAATGACTTACTCTTTTCTCTGAGCCAAAATTCACTGTACTTACTACTGTTGTCACATTTCTTTGACTTTTTTTTCTTCATTATGATATCTTAAGTTAGTATTGACATTTTTGCACCTGGTGCCAAAAATGCTTCTTTTGTAGGTGGTATAGTCTTTGGAGAAGCCTGACATTATTCAGGTTGAGCAACCAGGTCTAGCAGAAGATGTCCTTGCCCATGACAGGGGGATTGGATGAGATGATCTTTGAAGGCCCCTTCCAACCCAGACCATTCTGTAATTCTATGATTACTTGACAAACAAAGATTTTTTCCCCAAGTGTCCATCCATCAGCGCCCCCCACCCCAGAATAAGTTTTTGCTTTCAAAATGTCAAAAAAGTGAGAAATAGCCTTTGCCCCCTTCATAACTCCTAGCTTTTGAGACACGGATAAGAAATTCAGAGTTAAAAAAAACAGAGTTGAAGTTTATCATCGTATGCTTATCGCAACCACTCGCAAGTTTGTCATTTCTCCATCACCAGTTCTCCAGTGATGAATATTCACTGAAATCTCTGATAATGTTGTCTGTCATCATCTGCCAGTTTTTAAAATTTTAATTACTATATTAAGATCTGCTTCTGCTTTTATATGGAATATTTAAAAATCCTTACTACACACAATACCAACAGCCTTTTGTATATGGTGTGAGCTCACGGGCTTTGTTTTATATTTGTAGTCCCTGAAGCACCTGCTTGGGTACTATGATTTTTTTTCCTTTATTCTTAGTTTTTTGGGGCTCTGTGTCAGTCTCCAAGAAACCAAAGCAGTATCTGTACTGTCTTTTATGCTATGCTCCTTTGATCTGTCCTTTAGTTTGATGTATCCAAGCATCAGGCCAACCTAATTTTCTGGGTGAGGTTTTTGTTTCCTGGGAGGTAGCGATGCTGAGGTCCTTGGCACGTGGTGGTTCTGGTAGCGGTGGCTACCAAACTTCCCCTCTGACATCAAGATAAAATTGAAATTGGTTAAGAAAATGTAACCACACACAAACACACCTGCACATACACAGTTTTTTCAGCTTACCAAAAATAAGTTTTTATCTGTGTCCAGCTTCCTAACAGCCTGTAATACTGCAGACTGTTTTTTCTTTTCTTACTTTTTTGAGCTTAATACTCACAGCTGAAATACTTTTGCTTTAGTTGAATCACAAGTGACATTTTTGCTTAAAATTGTTGGTATTTAAAGCCAGGGAAGAGCTTTAATTTTACAAAATCCCCTCCACTAAGATGCCCCTAACAGTATGTCCCCAAGCTCAGGTTACCAAGAGGATTCAAGCAGGCACCACTTGTTTTTTTCCCCTGATGGGAGCCAAAAAGCCTGCCTTATTTCCCATAGTTTTACCCCTAAATGAGAAGACATGCTAAAGCTTTACTCCAGAGAAAAGCTGTAAATGCCAACAGTAAAAGTAATAATAAGCAAATTGAAACTAACTTTTGAAAATTCTCTAAATACAGGCAGTTTTGTATGATTTAAAAAGGAAAATTTTAGAGTAGATGAACCCATAGCTTAATGAACCCACAGCATTATGCTCCTATTCCGTGGTAGTTGGGGTTATCATGTTTACACAGACTGAATGACTGCAAACAAACCCTTGAAACAGTGTTAATTGCATTCATGATTCAGATAATCTATTATCCTGACAAGGTGAATTATGGCTTGAAGTTACTGCTATTTCTTAGTAAGGTAGACCATTCAACAGAAAAGAAATGTTTGTATTCAACAAAAAGAAGGTTTCAATATACGTATATATATCTGACTCAGATGTAATTTTGTATATTTTTCAGTTTTGCATACATATATATGTGAATCTTGTCCACAGAACTAACACCCATCAGTATTACTGTACCCATACCAAGGCAGAAGCTGTTAAGCACATTTGAGCACAGGATTTCAGGTTGTCTTGGGGCCAGACACATGCAGGCACAAGTGCCTTTTTATACAACATATTAAAACAAAAATGTGATTAAATATTAAATACAAGTATTAATAAAATGTATATTATTAAATTAGATAAATGCTTATATGTTTTCAGGCTAAATAAAAACCTTTAAATGACTGTTCAACAAGTTATGAAGTTTGAAAATAGTAATAAGGTATTTCAAAACTGAGCCCTGTTCTACCCCTATAGTGACACAAAAGCTGTACAGAGGTACAAATCTGTCTAGAGGTGATGGAAAGGCACTAGACCTAGCACCTCCAGCATCAAAAACTACATAAAAATTATAAACAGAAACCTGAAGGTAGGCATAAAACATTTATACATTGGATTTATGATCACACAGCAGCTGTAACAAGGCTGTGTACATTTTTTATAGAAGACCTGGAGTGAACCTTAAATAAAATATAACCTTAATTATATAAAACAGAATGGCAAGGTTTCCATAAATTATCTTATGTGAAAATCTTGCAATAATGAAAATTACAGTCATGTATTCCTTAAGGACTGCATAGACATGATAACAGAGGTGTCAACAGACCCCTCAAGATGTCTATTAAAACTGATTTTTGGATGACATTGTTCATTTAATGTTGTTCCTTTAGTATTCTTTCTTCTTATGTATTTTAGATTCCTTAACATTGGAAGGTTTTCTTAAGGTAAGTTTCTGTTCAAGGCAGAACATGCAGTTTCTGTATGTGAAATGAGAGAAGGGCAGTAACAGGCATCCAGCTCTCCAGACAAGAGTTTAACAGTGACTCTCTCTGAGCTGAACTTTTTTGTGTTAAACAGAGACATTGCCTCACACACTAACACAAAAGCAGTTTTTCTTATGCCTTCCAGAACAAATCAGTGAAAGCCCAAGGTTTTGCTATTTCTAACTTTGAAGTCCCATTCACACACTTGGTGTGACACTAACCTACATCTGTGTCACAGGGCTGGGTTTAGAGAAGCCTTTTCTCAGAGGGCAAGAAATGTTATGCCCAATGTCTTACATGAGTCTTCTGTCCCCGTGGTGGCACAGACCGAGCACGGCATCCATGCAGCCCTGAAAGCTTTATCTCCAACCAGCCTTTCAGCCTCATTGAAACAGCATCAAGAGGGGTGTCTGTCACGTGTGACAAGTCTCCAAACAAGTTAGAGAGGGAAAAAAAGTCTCGTATATGTACTGTTTCATCAAGACATCTTACACCATTAGTTCCAGCATCAGTGTTTGTCCTCTTGGAATGGACTGAACCATGCCAGGAGGTCTGCAGAAGGTTACATCTCTCTCAGCCTGCCTGTGCATGACATAGCAGGTGCACACTGGCACAGATGGAAGCAGCAGCAGCAGCACCCAGGGCAGGTCCCAGCTCACCAAGCAGCTGAGCACTCATCATAGCAGTCTGTCTGCAGTTATGACTCAGCTCAAATAGCCCTGGAGACATTTCCAGGTTTTACAGCTCTGGAGTGCTGGAGATGTTGGGCAGGAGGCGCAGAGGTTGCTTGGGCAGACAAATCTGGAAACAGAAGAGCATAGAGCACAAAGGAATGCTGTTATAGCCATGTATCCACTTAGCCATCCGCACAAGAAAATAGCATTGGCAATTAAATAAATGATACTACACCCCAGGCTGTCCCGATAAAATATTCTTTTGTCAAATAATTATTGCATTAAAAGAAAATTTCATGGCTAGCTCATTCTTCCTTCCTCATAAGAGACAAGATCAAGATGTTGAAATTAATGTTTAAGACAACATGTATGGATATATGTCTAACCAGCCAGTTCAAATTTCCACTGATGAGAAATCAGAGGTGTCTGTGTGTGTGTGTGTGCGCGCGCATGCGTGTGTGTGTGTATGTGTTTCTATTTTTTCATATCAGAAATTGGACCTAAGTACAGGTTTGTTGCTGTCAGGTAGCTGTGACAGCCCTGTGCCTGCTTCCATGGACATCTCCTCTCATACAGTGGAAGTCTTCACAGAAAGGAGTTTTTTTCTTCTCTTTCTGGAAAGAAGAACTTAGTGTCCTCCTTTCTTTCTGGAACAGGACACTTTTACAAGCTTGCTGACATAGCAGTGTCATAAGGGCAGTGATGTGACAAGGTTTGAGAGCCCTTTAGCTGTTCCTGCAAGAGTCCCTACAGGTGAGAATTAGTCAAGCAGAAGTAGTTTTGTTAGGACTACTTATCCTGCTCAGAGAGCACCAGAGTAGGTTATCAGGGCAGAAGTGAATTTTGCGAAATTATTGGTATCTGCACACTGTTGGAACAGTGCGAAGTACAGGACATTTTCTTATTGAAGTTTTTGAAGTATAGCTTCTGTTAGAGTTGTTTCTTCTGTCTCTTTTAGAAGCACAAAACATCCTTATGTAGATAGTTCAGTACAGAATGTGTCTGAGAAAAGAAGGTCAGCATCTTTGCAGGTATCTAAGACTTCCTGTATTTCTCTTTCATAATTACTATTTTCTTGATTTTTTTTCACTGCAGTTGAAAGTGTTTGTCCTATTCGGTTTGGTTCACACCTATCACGAGCCTCAATTATTATCTGGTGTCTATTTTACTGGAAATTCATCGTTTCCCCAGTGAGTGTCTAAACAGAACTGACAGAGAAAAAGAAATAAATATAAAATACATTAGGAATACAGACACAACATCAGAGCTCTGATTGTATGCTAAAGTGGAACGCTGTTTTGTGTTGATATTTATATTTCTAACATCACAATGACTCATTATTGTTGCTATAGTGTTACCCCCTCTTTCTACCCACTTCCTCTTTGTGGAAAGGGCAGGAGCAGTGAACTGCACACATTCAGAAAGGAAATGAGACCTCTCAGAAAAGAGAGATACTTTGCAGAACAACAGAAAGACCCAGTTGCATGATCTAAAATGAACTGTGCAATCTATATGTCTGTCCCAGTCTCCCTACACACACATACATAGGGAACTGCAGGCTTCATTCATGAGGGATTAGGACTGATGAAGTATTTCTCCTACTTTTTCATGGCACCAGGTGCACCAGGAAATGAAAACTGAAGTTTTAATTCCTGTAACCTGTGAATGTCAGGACATCCAGAATTAAAACATAAAATGCCAAACCATGTGTCACCAGGCAGAGGGAGATGCGTGTGGGTGATGATCCAGGAGAAACACTTGGAACAGTTGGTAGCACTGGAGCAGTTTGCAACAGCAGAGATGAAACGATCTAATATTGGCCTGGAATAAGCAGTTGATGCCTGTTTCCTCTTGTTAGATTTCAATATAATCTTTTTACTGTTAGATTGAGATTAATATTTGCTTGATGTTATTCACTGTTTGCTGTCTGTTGGATGATTCTGCTTTAGGAGAACTTCCTGTTGGACCTCAGTCCTTCTTATCAAACTGGCTATTGATGACAATTGCAGGGGCTTGCTTTTCTCCATTAATACCCAGTATTTACTCCAAGAAAAAATGAAGCATGGTTATATTATACTGTGAATGTGACTTCACTTTTTAGTTGTTTTTCTATATAACTGTATCCTTTTGGAATATGCACACAATATAACCTGAATACACAGGTGAATTTTAGAGTGCTTTGCAGTAACAGACTTCATAATACAAACTTTGCTGCCAAAACAAAATCTAAAACTTTGTTTCCCATAGGAGATGTGCAGTGTTTAGAAAACTTTTACTGACTCTACTTGGATTTTAAATTTCCTTCAACTTCTGAAAAAGTACATCTGCTACAGAGAAATTCAGAATTAATATGAATATTCATCAAAAAAATCTGAATTCTTGCTTAAGCAATAGGTAAAAAAATCAAACCACAATATTTGGAAGAAAATTGAAGTTATAACAAATGTACTTGACCAGTTCAGCTGAATATTAGGAAAGATCACACCAGTTTATAGTAGTCAATGGCTCATATGACACAGGCAAATTAATATTATACTGATTGCAAAATAGGATGCTGAAATTTTTACTAAGAATGCTGCCTTCATTGCTGGGCTGGTAAAGCTAGGATTTGTCATGCATTTCTATCAATGGTGATAATCCAATGCTATATCTGCAGACATGTCTAACAAATTGATTGAAACACTTTTTAGTACCTTAAAAACCTTCTATTTTCCCAGCTCAGAATGATCTGATTTCCACTTGATTAATTATAATCTGAATTGCTACTTGAAACAGTGCTTTCAAGAAATGTCACCCAGCTTGTAAAATAATCTTCACTGAACTTCATCAGCGTTCTCTCATACCATAAAATCACCAGCATTTCTTTCCTGCACTTGTGTCCTGGTTTTTTTCTTCATCACAAAAAGCAATTTTGTATTTTCAAATAGTCTCGAAGTGTCAGCCACTGCTTTTATTTCCTCTTTTATATGATTTCATCATTTCATTCCGTATTTGCTTCCCAGTCTGCAATGTAACTTCTTGCTCTTTCGCTGTTGTGCTCTATGAGTCACATTGGTGCTCTAATTGCTCGCTAAGTCATTTACTCACAGTTCACCATGATTCCCCAGAATGCCTATTCAGTGCCTTTGTAAAGCCTTTGCCAGTGGGTTACAGAACGGACCTAGCAACAAAATCCAGTCAACTAAAAAAACGAGCCTGAGGAGTTCAGGCTCTGGCCATGATGCCAGTGGTAGGATCCTGAGAGAGGTCTGTGGGAAGCAGCCCAAAGGCATAAAGCCACCCTAGGAGTGTGAGCCTTAACTGCATTTCTCTTCCCAGAGAATTTGCTTTATGCTGTGGGAGATGCCTGCCAGTCCCTAATGCTGTTCACCCTGTGCCAGGGACTCCCTGCGCTTCCATCTCTGCCTAGCCTGCAGCTGCTTCTCTTCTTCAAAGAACAGGGTGTGCCAGGGACACAGCAGCCCCTCACTTCCCTCCCCACAGCTGCTTTGGGCAGATCTCACCAACTGCTGAGAGTTTCTCTTGTCCATTGGTTTTTAGGTGTCTGTCCACAGGGTGGAGGTCATGACTTGCATATAAGCCAGCCTGCACAGAAAACAAGCATTAAAACTAGAATTATAGGGGGATCAGGTCATGGACCAGAAAAGGAGGGTGGAAAGCGAGAGGAAATATTTGTGTGCCAAAGGCAACAACAGGAAAAAGTTCTTGTCACAAACAAGGTTTTGTCTGTGTGGTTTGTCACTTGTGTTGTTTTGCACACCACAGAGCTGCAGTCCAGCTCTCTCTAGCACAAAAATTTAATGAGTAGGCTAGGGCCTCCTGTAGGACCACTTGGTGTTTGATTGTGGATGCAGGCAAAAGTGCAGTGACCCTGGAGAGCCCACACTTGGAGCTGTTGTTAGTGGGGGTCGAGCTGGAAGGGTGAGGGTGAGGGCTGTCACTTCACAGTGAGGCAGGACCAGTGCTAGAAAGGAATCTGTGCTGGCAGCAGGTTGCCAGTGAAGGGAAGAGGGGTGCAGTTCAGCACTGTTGGAAACACGGTCTTTTCACACTGCTCTTGTCTTGTCTTCAAAGTACAAGTGTATCATACTGACTACATTTTCCTTTACTTCTCAGAGCCCAACGTCTTTATTTCATAATTGGCATCTCATAGTTACAAAGTGAAAGAAAAAACCCCAGTGTCTTTTGTGATTTCTCTGTCTTCTCAAAAAAAATGTTTTTGCTTAGTTGGTCAGTTATGTAATCCTTTAATAATCCTAATAAAACATCAGCTAAGTTTTGTCATGAGTGTTACTCCAATTTGCTCAATGATGTTCTGGACATCTTTTTATTCTTTAGTAATATCTCATTAAAGCAAGATCGTCTTATCAACAGCTTTAACCCAAACAAAATTACTGTTTTCAGGCTTTAGGATTGGAAATATTTGAGAGTAGACTGACTCACCTCTGGCCCTACACAGAGAAATAGAAACACTTCAGCAATGCTGATTTTAAAAGGAATTGATAGTGGATGACAGAAAGCTGGGTCAGATGCAGGGCATCTTTAACTCCTACTAAGGCTCTCATGAGGGGCTGCTGATCCTGTCAGGGGCTACATCATCTGGTGTGTGTTCCCAGCCTGGGCTTCCACAGCCAGGCTACAGTGGGTGCTGAGTGCTGGGCGATGTGCCACCTGCACTAACAGCAGAAGTCAAGTGAAATCTCAGAGAAATCTCCCCTTGTGTTCCAAAGATTGGGTGCAGATGGATCTCTGGAAGGCAAGAGCCACCCCTGGGACAGAGCTGTGGTGCAGAACAGTGTCAGAGAGAACAAAGCAGCTGCAGTAACCCCAAAGCCTGGAAGTGATCCAGAGCATAAAGAGGGAAAGAGTGAACCTAGCAACCAGACCAAAATTCAGACCTCCTCTAAATCATCTTTTCCTTCCCATGTGTTTTGTTCTGCTTTTAGTTTCATTCTGATTCTAGAGGAAATGCTGGCGTGCTTGCCTTCCCCTTACAGCTCAGATGTAGTCAAGCATAAGTGGGTAACAGCTGGGGAGAACGTTTTTTTCTCAAAGCTGAGATGTACCACAGGCATTTGCTACCAGTTCATCAGTCTTGCATGTGATGAAAGTCCTAACATGGTACCTACAGGTTTATTTTTTTTAACTGTTCTGTTTTGTCTTCTAGGGTTTGGTATGACCACCCCAGCCACCGTTGGAGGCAAAATTTTTCTGATATTTTACGGCCTTATAGGATGTGCAGGGACCATTTTGTTCTTTAACCTGTTCCTGGAGCGCTTGATCACTGTCATAGCTTACGTCATGAAGTCCTGCCACGAAAGACAGCTGAGGAGGAAAGGGGTTCTCCCTCACAACGGTCGGCGGGGCTCAGGGACCTCTGAGGTGGACAGCCTGGTGGGCTGGAAGCCCTCCGTGTACTATGTTATGCTGATTTTATGTGTAGCATCTCTCATCATTTCCTGCTGTGCCTCTGCAATGTACACACCGATTGAAGGGTGGAGTTACTTTGACTCACTTTACTTCTGCTTTGTGGCCTTCAGCACCATTGGTTTTGGTGATCTGGTCAGTAGCCAGAACATCAGGTATGAGAGCCAAGGCCTTTACCGCTTTGGCAACTTTGTCTTCATACTCATGGGGGTGTGCTGCATCTATTCCTTATTTAATGTGATCTCTATTGTCATCAAGCAGTCTATAAACTGGATATTAAAGAAGTTGGCCTGCAAGTGCTGCCACAGATGCCAAAGAAGACTATTTCATTCACGGAGGAATGTAGTAATGCCAGGAAATGTGCGCAGCCGGAGAAACATCTCCATCGAGACTGACGTTGTCCATGAGAGCGACACAGACGGACGCCGTCTGTCAGGAGAGATGATCTCCATGAAAGACTTCCTGGCCTCCAATAAAGTCTCACTGGCCATCATGCAGAAACAGCTGTCAGAAACTGCTAATGGGTATCCAAGGCAAATGAACTCTAATTCAAAGCAAAATGGATTCTCTGGTGGGGTTGGCGCCCTAGCAATTATGAATAACAGACTGGCAGAGACAAGTGTGGATAGGTAAAATAATAACAGTAATAACGGTGAAACAGTGTGAAGCATTGCAACAGGTATTGAAACAACGCAAAGCAAGTGAAATAGCTAGGGAAAGTGCCACCAGAGGGTGGGACAATGAAGAGCATACCTCCTGATGGAAGACCTCTTGACTTTTTTGAGGGTTGTCACTTAATGTTTTTGCATTGCACCAGTCCTAGCCTTTCTTATTTCCCATCATTTTGCTCCTCCAGCAAGTTACTGCAGGAAGATTTTAATTTAGTCTTCAGATAAAATTTCCATGTCTTGTTCTTCTCCTTTTATGTGAAATACAGATTTCAGGATAAGAAATCTCTGGGATGGGAAGAAACCAAGTCTGTCTACTGAACACATTCTTAATTCAGAGATTGTTTGGAGCTTTCTGTCTTACTCTCATCATGCCTGTTTCGTGGAAGTAACTTATCTGAGACCAAAAGATGAATCAGCCTTTGTGATATTGCAGATCTAATTTAATGGAAAATAGTATGAAAGTTGGTAGGTATATTCTGGAGCTATTGTAATGTGAATGAGAGAATTTTGCCTTTAGAATTTATTTAGTCTTCCCTATAAGAGGATACTGTCAAAAGTGATAGAATAAAAATTTATCCTACTTTTGTTTTCTTTTCTTCATTTGCAAAAAATGATTTTTTTTCAAGGATACTTTTTCTTCTAGAATTGAATCACTGTGGCTTTCTCTTTCAAAAATGTCAAATTAAATTGAAAATTGACATACTGATGAGTGGTATTAATTATTCCACAGTAGCAAGCAAAGTTTCTGTTTATATTTGCCTCAATTGTGACTGAAGTATCAGCATTGTGAAATGCAACTAGTAACTGAGTTTACACAACAGGCTTTAGTATGCAATTAGATTGCCATGCCAGCAACCAGAGTGTTATTGTAAATGATCACAGAATCACTTCGGCAGTGTCCTTCTTCTCTTTCATGTAACTCTGTCATTCTTCACTTGTTTCTCTGGCTTTCAGTGATAATAATGACAGGGTCTTGATTAGGGAAATAGAGAATGTTTTAACTCCCCACTTTTCTCAATGAAATGCTCTGAGTGTTCATTATGACTAGAAAGGAAATTTCAATGAGAAGAATAATAATAGTGAGAAGAATATGAAAACAGGAAAAGAAGTGATGTTTAATGACAGTGAAATCATCCTTTGTATTAGGTAGCTGGAGAAATAAGGGATTAAATTAACATGAAGTCTAGCAAGAATTTAAGGAAGACTGGGCTGAATTCCTGATTCTCCTTTAAGCGTGCAACGCATTAAAGCTAAACAATACATGAGAGTGTAAACAACCAGAATTGGTCACAAAGGACCTGATGCCCTGAAAAAAATAGTATATGCATCAGAACTAGATGTTTTCTCACACCTGGAAAGCCTTTCAGAATACTGCAATTTTAGGAAATTTAGAACACCATTATATAGTTTTCTCATACAGAACAATGCAGACAGCCTCTTCAGTTTAATTTGTATTAGGAATTAATATCATAGCCTTTTTCTTCATTCTGGCCAAAAATTCTTTTACTTAGGTTTCTAATACTGTAGAATAACATTTTTATACTCATTTCATTAATATTTGAATTTGAAAACAAAAGCTTGGAAGCCTTTCATATAATAAGCTGACCCCAGATACTCAACACACGTACTTAACTAGAGAAAAAATTGCAAGCTCTTTTGATATTATTAGGGGTAAAAATCCTGATTTAAAGTCAAATGCTGCTGTCCTTAGTTACAAGGAAAGCTTCAAGCTGAAGTCATTAGTCCAAATTCTGATATCCGTCAACTCAGCTGTGCAGCAATGGAAGAGTCTTAACAGTATCCCTTCATATTTGCATCCATGTAAAATCTGAATCAGCTTCCAAACACCAGCTTCTGAGAGAAAAGTGGTCTTATTTGGTTTTTTGGGGGGATTATGTATTAGCAAAAATTGCCACTGAGTTATTTTAGATGAAATTATAATACCCAAGATCCATTACATTGTTACATTTCTTTTTCTTTTTTTTTTTTTTTTTTA
>VZTE01004401.1:475206-523460 GCA_013397775.1 Eulacestoma nigropectus
TTTTTTTTTTTTTTTTTTTTTTTTAATGTCCAGGCCTTCTTTGTCTCACTGAATAAAAATACTTGGCTATAAAAAGAGAAAAGTACTGCTCTGAAGCCTTCTTTCCAAATTCTTCCAGAAACACCTCTGTTCACTGCCTGTAACCCTAAGATCTCATTGTTACCAATGTATTCCTCTGCCAACTAGCAGAAATAGTATAGGACTTAACCCATCGCTTCAGCGATCATTAAGAGGGTCTTCAGATGGTTTCAAGACATGAGACAGTTGTGTTGCTCTGTTCCATTCTTTCTGGTAACCAGCCTTGGTTTCTCATCACCACAGAGGAATTTTTGTCAGCTATTTTCAGTAGATCTGAAAACATCTATGGTTATGAAAGCAAGGGACTAATAAATAGTCTTTATCAAAGAGACTTAACAAGGCTGTGAGGGATCCTTGGTGTACATTAGCTCTGTTTTCACTGATCAGCCCTGACCTTCTGCTCACTCAAGCACTGCCTTCCCCATGAGCCAAGCCTGCCAGGTGCAAGGTCTCTGCACTGGTTTTCTGGTTGGATTTCATGTCCGCTGAAGGTAGTGAGGGAATAGCTGCACTGATCATCTCTATTCAGATGTCAATTGCCAGAGATGAAGGACCGGCATATTCTGTCCCTGTGCCATCTTGTACCATGATGTCATCCTGTCCCTAAGAGACCTCTGACTTTGTCATTGAGTTCGCCTTATGGCAGCCACACTCAACATTGAAAGAGGTAGCTTTGCCAAGGAGACCAGTAGAATTCTTAGAGAATATCTGTGGATAAATAAGACTTTTAAGATCAGAGAGAGAAACTTCTGACTACAGTCACATGGTACTACTACAGTTGTTTTTTTCTAAAGGCATTGAAGAGAGAAATCCCCAAAAGCTCTGTTCATAATGTAGTATTAAGTTATTAAATTTGCAAAACAAGTGGAGATACAAACTTAAATGTACCAAAAAAAGAGGAGAATTTAACATAGGAGTGACAAATGCTCATCCTGTGTGAAAAGCAAGTTGCAATAAAAATACAGATGACATCACATTTCTTGCATTACTTTCCAAAGTAGCAATGAGGAATTAAAGGAGATAGTCAAAGATCTATTTTCAAAGCTATGTAAATTTTAATGCCGTATTGCTTAACACTATAATCTCACTCAACAAAACAGAAACCTCTTTTCAAAAGTACTGAGTTTCTCTATTGCCTGCCATGAATTTTCATGGTGGCCATTGAGATATAGGGGTGGAGTTTTTAAGGCAAAAAATGCTTGGGGGAAAACCTTGGATGCATTGAGATTCTGAATCTGCACTTTAAAAGGTCAAAAATACCACTAAAATCAGAGGGTTAAACTGCAGGTTGCAGCCTGATAGACTGAAACTTCCTTAATGGAGCAATCGGCTGAAATTTAGCCTTATAGTTATGCCACAAATTAATAATATCATTACTGAACAGTATAATTATTGCACATTGAAAGGAAATATCCAGTGCTAATCAAAATACAATCAAATAAGTCGAGGTAGTTCTTAGGGTTTTCTTGATAGTTTAGGTTTTGTAAAATGTGTCCATCGGATGCTTTGCTGGCATGTAGGTGTGAAAGCAGTTACATTCATTTATCTCCATGAAGGTCATGGGCCTCTTTTTGCAATGACATGAATAGACTCTTCCAAAGGCATTTAATTCCTGCTGAAAGTCAGTTAACTTCCCACCACACACTGACTTATGATAGAAGTCAGGTACCTAATTCCCTTAGGCAATTTCAGAACTCCAGCCATGTATTAAGTTTTGAATCTAAGCTGACCTGACAGTGTCTCTGAAAAGTTCAAACAGCTGGAGCAAAGTTTCAGTGCTGCAGCACTCTAATAGCCAAATTCATTTATCTAAAAGCCTTTTATGGTGAAAGCTTTGCATCAATCAAATAACACAAACAATGTTTACATTTTGTTTTATTTAACCTTGGCCTCTGTCAGTTTTAATTATATTTGACACATTTACAAATTGAAGAACAAAGAGAAGGTTGGGCTAGGCATGAAAAACAAACCAGCTCCATTTCTGAGACTGAATTAATCAAGAGAGAGAGGTCAGGTTGGGAAAAAAGCTTCTTGATTAACATTATATTTGAATAAAGTTTCTCTGGAGGTGGAGAGTATTAAGTTGCTTGGATGACTCCTCTCCAACAGCTGTGGAAGTGGAACTGTTTGTGTGAGCCGCCAATGTCCCCACGCTGGGAACAGAAGCTCAGTGAACCTTAGCTGAGAGTATTTCCAAGCAATAGAGTTGGCATCTTCTGTTGTTTTGATCTAGCTTACTGACAATGGGCTAATACAGTCATTTCTTAGATTATTCAAGAAGTAGTAAAGTTATTTTGTCCAATTTCATGTACAAGCTGTGGAGAATCACTAAGTGTTTTCTTTCCCCTGGGCAGAAAATACTGCCAAATACACAAGTACAATGTGTCTGTTTGAGAATGTTTACAGTAGTTTTTTGCTTAATCCAGGAAATAAGAATACAATCCCTTCCCTACTCCTTATTTTCCAAACATCTAATGGCAACCATATCTACAAAATACTCTGCTTATTGCTTAAAAGGTCACGTTTCACCAGGAAAATTAAAGCCATTGCTCATCAAGGTGGACCAACACAGTCTTTTATTTTTATTAGATTTAAGAGAAACTGTGAACACAAAGAATGACATTTCAGGTTCAAGTAGTCAGAAGCTTTTTGATATAGCCTGTGTTTATAGAGATGTTTTATGTCAAACCAGACAAAAACAACATCACTGCAGAATTTTAAGAGCCTAAGTTAGTCTAAGACCAATCTGGTGGCATAGATACACTATGTTATATTTTGTTTTTCTACGGTTTCACTCTAATATGTGCCTTCAGTTTTCATTATTTGAAATTATTTGTGATAATAGAATAAATACAAATTTGCAAAGATTTTGAGAGGCACAATAGTGAGATGTGCTTTAAATGAAATATTCTTTTCCACAGGCTGCCTAGCTTTCTATAAAGGGGAAGTTTGATGAAAGGCAGAATCAACTCTTTGCAAGCAAGGGTACAGTTTCTGGACTCAAATGGATTTCCTATTAGGTACATGCAGAAGCTCCCAGAGAGGCAAGAAGGCTTAGTTTTCAAATGTCATCTTCCGAAATGTTTTTCAAAGCTACTCTCTCTTTTAAAGCCGTAGAACACTGTCAGTGTTTTCTGTTTGTCTTATCTGAGAAAACTTTGCTTTCTGATGTCTTTAGAAGAAAAAGATGCATATGAGGAAAAATGAAAATGACCTTACATAACCTTTACATGTACTGCTTGGAGCTGCTGAAATCCTCCTCTTTATCCTAACACAAGTTGACATCAGAGTAATTTCTCCAGCTCACCAAAGAAGTTTGGTCTTATTAGTGAGTAGTCACAGTTCAAATGAAAGCACTTTAAAGTTGAAATTTTTCGTCTGTTTAAATGTGGCAATGAGCTGACGATCTGAGTCCTGGGTGCTGTGCTAAATTTGTTAGCATTCAAAGGGCTGGAATCACCATTGTTCTCACCTCTGCAATGGTCATGGAGACATTGAGTAGAGCCCAGAAGAGTCCTTAGTGCTGCTGTAGCAGCAATTGCTGGCAATTAACGTCTGGGTGTCCTGTGGTCTGCATTTAGTGCCCAGGGCCAGAAGCAGACAGAGACAAAGCTATCCAGAACCACCAGTTCAGAGATTCACAGAATAATTTACTATGGAAGATGCCTCTGGATGCCATCCAGTCACCCTTTTCCAAAGCAGACCTAGCTAGCTCCTGCCCATCTCAGTGAATATATCTGTAATTTGCTGGGTGAAGGTTCTTCAGCACTCTGTCCACAGTGTACTGACAGTGCCCTTCTTGCATGAAATAATGAACAACACCCCTACCAAGATAAAGTGACAGCCATTCCTCTGAACTATTGCATTTGGGCAAATACTTAGCTCTAAGTTAAACTCATTTCTCTGTAAATAGCATCTAGACAGCTGCTTTTCTCAGCCTCATACATAGCAGATGGGTATTTTGATCCCTAGGTATCATTATTGTTGGCAGTCTTATTTGAGATGGCAAAAATGACCTGAAAAGGTCAGTCTGTCTGCCCTAGGCTCCTAGGCAGGGGCGTTAATCTTTGGGCAAGGAACCCATTGCACTTTGGCTCTACACATTGGATTTGGCTGGGTTCTTGCTCAGGAATGGATTCTGCTCTACTGAAATCAATGGAGACTTCACTTCTGGATTCTTTATCTGACATTTTTCCACAAGAATTAATTTCACTTTACAAAATAATCCAAAGAAATGCAACTAGCTTTTTGCTTTGCCTTTACCACCAACTGTGCAAATGCTAATTCTACTCATGCAGTGCTGTCTTCTGCACTAAGTTGTTGCCCAGGAACCATTTTTTGGTCTACAAAATAATAATCTACTTCTAAGGAAGACAATTTAAAATTGAAAGTACCCAGATTATTATCTCTAAGAATTGTTTGGTAGTCATTCATTTCCTGAGCTGAAAAAATTCTAACAAATAAGATATTTTCCATTAAAATTACTGCAGTTTTGAAAGGGCAGATTTCGCTCTGTGCTGACTGCTTGTGTCAGTTTGTTCTTTCCCTCAGCTTTCTGCTCTCAGTCCACACCTGCAAGACCCTTCTTCCTGTTTTTTTTCTTTCCATTTATCTTTTTCTTAGTTCATCAAATTCTTCTGTTAGCCAAATATACCATGGCATATATACCACACAAAGCAAGTCAGGAGGAAAAGCAAGCGAGGCACACAGAGAGTTCTGAATGCCCCATCAGCTGAGAAGGTGTCAAACAGAGCTTACACCTCCTCAGATTGCAGCAGAGCTCCAAAGGGTAAACAGCAAGTGTTATGATATTTTAGCAACTCTTAAAAAAAGATCCCTTTAATCTGCCAGGATTTTAACTTCTTTATTCACAGCTCTATCCCTGCCCTTTGCTCTTTTACCTTCTTTGGATGCCTAAGGCTTTAAGGCCCTGTGCATGAACAACCAAAACTACAGATATGTTCTGCCCTATTTGCAGAAGATTTCGTCTGTGTTTGGCACCATGTAATAGGTCTGTGCAATACCAAGAATTAGAGTCCACAAATCCATGATGATAAGAAAATTGAGAACTTTGTTGTACATCTAATGAATTTCCAGCATTAGAGATTTCACAGTTGTCCCAGGCAACCTATTGCAGAGCATCTTAATTTTAAACATTTTCCCAGATGATTAACTTAACTCTCCCTTGCTACAGCTGAGGCACATTGTTTGCATTTGAGCCCTGCTGAATACAAAGAACAGAATATTCCCTTCCTTTTTGAAAGGAAAGTATTTTTTACAATATCTCATCTCAATCTTTGCTATCTCAGGCTAGAAATATTCCCTTCCTTATGTGACATTTTCTACCATTGGTCTACCATGCTCCAGATTGTGCTTCATCCCTTGGTCCACTTTTCTTTTCCTTTCAAGTACAGTGTTCAAATGAGATACAGTGACACAGAAAATATATTGTTAAGAGAGCATGGAGCAGCACAATTATTTTCCTCCTCTTACCTACCTATCCTGTTCCTGTTTCTGGCCTGGTGCTTGCTATTTTAAAACACTGTTGATTCATCTTCAGTTTTTCATATGATATCAATGCCAAATTCTTTTTTTCAAAACTGTTACCTAAACTACAGTGCCTCCAGTTATGCAGGCGATTATTGCGATGTACCATCTTTCATGGTTTGTTGTTGAATTGCTTCTGGCTTTTTCAGATCTCTTTCCCATATCCATATTAGTTTGCATCCTAGTCCTTCAGCATCTTTGCCACACCTGACTGCCTGAGATGATCTTCAGACCTAAAGTAGTCTTCTTTATTCTATCATCCAATTAGTAATAAAAATACTGACCCAGGGCAAGCTTTGCAAAACCCAGTTGATACCTTCTTCCTGTTTGAAACTAAACTGTTGGTCTGTACATACTGTTGTCTGAACACTGTTTCCAATCAGTTTTACACTCATTTCAGGTTAGTTTCATCAAGTGTAAATGACAGTAAGCTGCAACTGCAATATTTTTATTTCAGGCTGTCAGAAATGAGCCAAAAAAGATTTAGCTTTCAGATCCCAAGGGAATTTGCACAACTGATTAGTTGATGGAAAAGCGGTAAAAATTTAAAATTAAACAAAAGATAATCTTGATTTGCCAAGTCTCCAACATAAAACTCACCTCTGTCCTTTGGCAGCTGCATATTGTAAAATAGTTTTGTTCCCAGAGCTACAGAAATAGATGAAACCAGTAGAAAGATCACCTGGAAGAATTCAGTCTGAAAAATACAAAAGTACTTCGGCAAGGACTTGGGTTAATTTTTACACATTGTCTTGGTTTGATAGACAGGTGTCTGCCAAAGAAGGCAGGAACCTCCCTTGGAATGGAAAAAATACAACCCCCTTCCCTCCAAATTATTATAACCTTGAAACTAAGGAGCTTTCAGGCAAAGATATAGGAAAAGGAAAAGCAGTTCTTTACCAGTACGTATAACAAGGCAAACAAACAACAGTAACTGTGGCAGTAGCGACAAACAGAACCAGAGCCCGGTGCCCGCCTCTCTCTGCCGCGGGCGCTTTCCCCGTCGGTGCAGTGCCGCTCACGGCCGGCAGGGGGCGCCGGTGGCTCCGAGCCAGGCAGGGCAGGTGCGATGGCTCCCCCGCGCCTGCAGGGGGCGCTGTGCCGCGAGCTCGGCCGCAGCTCCCTCACGCGGTAATGGCGGGCGGGCTGGATGGGGACACGGGCTGCAGCGGGAGCTTCGGAGCGGCGGCTGGGGGAGCAGGAACGAACAGACTCCAGAGTAGCAAATGAAATGTGTCAGAAACTCCACAGCTGTAGCAGGAGCTCAGGGTGTCCCGGCAGGCTGGGGGTGTGGGTTAGAGTGCAGCGGAAAAGCCCGAGGCAGTGGCAGAAAGCAGTGGGGCTGGGCAGCGGCAGCCAGGCTCCTCTGCAGCAGCTGCTACACACAGCCGGGGAGACGCGCCTCCAGGAAGGGGGAGGGGGTCGAGGTCCTGGATTTTTCCCCTGAGGCACCCAAATAGATGGTGAGGGTCCCTTCCAGTCAGATCAATAAAATCCCAGTTCAACAGCTGCTCTAACAAGCAAAGGCTCACCCACAGTAGGAGAAGCAATGGGAGGACAAAAGCTCTGTAGCGGCAGCGAATCCTCTGGGCAGTGGCCGCAGACCGGCTGTGCCTCCTCCAATGCCCAGAGCAATAGAGGGGGAAGACCCAAGCCGAGCTCCTCGCCACCCGGCCAAAATCTCATGGTATCTTTGCACTTCCAAAGAGAAAACCCCTCAGGTAAGAGAGTAGCTAGCTGCACTTTTCCCCCTCCTCCTTCCAGCCACATATCTTGCTCTCTTAAGGGTAGTTAGTTATTGTTTCTTAGCAACAGATGGGACAAAATTCCATGAAAGAAGGAAACAAAAGGAAAAATCCTAACCCCCAACACACGTGTGAAACACAGCATGTATTTCTGTTCTGCTGATTAAAAGCCATTGAAAAAAACCAGTCGAACACCAGCATTGAATATTTAAGTTTAGACATCAAATCCTATTTGAAGTGGAATTATGCTAGACATATTCTACCTGACTGGCTAAAAGTACTGAAACACAGAACAACTCTTTTTGTGTGTGTGACAAAAAGGTTTTTCAAGAACATTCTTGCCTTGATGTGTCAGGCTGTTGATTATCTTTTTTCAAACATTGATCTCCTTAAGGACAGGAGGAATAGAGCCACGTGACCAGCAGATGATAGAACCTTCCTTGCCTCAATCCCCAAACAAAACTTGTGGATTTATAATGAATGTGCTGAATGTGAGGGAGTTCATTATTCATTAGTTTAAGGCATCCTGGCTTATGGTCCAAGCAAATGCTTTTCTGACAGAAAAAAGAAGGTGTTAAATGTACTTTGCGTTCCCATCAGGTACCCACCATAAGCAAATCCTTCTTGCAGGAAAGCTGGCCTGAGCTAAGGGTTGCTGGAGGGAAGTTATGCCACTCCCGCTCTGAACCCTGGAGAGTTACACATTAAATATACAAAATCAGCTTTGTATGAAATAGGTCAGTACAGTAAAGCCATCATTCTCTTGATTTTGATAAACTTTGAATGGGCTCATGAGAGGAGTTGTATCACAACTGTTTGGCAACAGCAATAACTGCAGCAAGCAATTTCCAGCACAGAGCTAAATGGGGTCTCTGGAAGCAAATATCAGTTAATAATAATAGCAAACAGCAGAGACAATGTAGAACAGGACCACAGAAAGGAAAGCGATAAGATTTGACTAAACATACTCCCCATCTTCTTACTACCATTAGGAAGTGGCATTGGATGTCGAAGACTGGCTGCACATTGGGACTTCTAAAAGGGAAGCACTGGTCTCCTTTCTGATGGCATGTTAAAGTGGGAATTTTTAGGGCTGGTTTTTAAGAAATGTGTAAGCAAATGCATGGTAATCCTATTGTCATGTTAAACTGCAGCAGGAGAATGCATGATAATCAAAGTGTTTGAGTTATTATTACAGGAACAGAGTATTCTTTTGAAGGGAAGAAAAGGACTTGAATATCTTAGACTAGGTTCCTCTCAAATGAAATTTCCAAAATATCTAGATAATTTAGGTGCTTGAACTTGAAAATAGAGTTCTTTTCAGCCAATTTCCATTGGTCACCTTAAAACAGCAGCTGTTTCCAACACCAGCCCACTTCAGCAGTCCCCTTACACCACAGCTCCACAGAAAGCTGGGAATGTGCCCATGCCACCCCAAATGCCTCCTTTGACAGGAGCACAGCCACCACATGCTTCCCTCTCTGCACACAGAGCTGGGGTGCTTTCACACTTGGAGGGTTCCAAAGCATGCCCAACCCATCCTGTGAGGGCTGCAAGGGTTTCACATTCATAGAACAGGAGAAAACTCTGAGGCACTCCAGAAACACTGGTATTAGCAAAGGTAACACCACAAACCACTTGAGTATATTCTGTTTTAAATGGAAAAACATTAAATTGCATGAGATGAATGATGTTTATAGAGGCAGGCAAAGAAGCTATTGCCTGTACCTCCAAAGACAACTGAATGATGACATCGCACAAGTGCAAAGCAGGTGAAAAAGAAAGAACAAGTTAGACTGTATAAAGATATGTTATTATGCTGTGTAGGTCAAATATAGGTCCTCATCCTGGTTGTTATTGTAATAGTTTGACAAAAGGTTGGCTACAAAGGTTAAAAAAAAATTAAGTCCAAGGAAAAGCAATTTAAAAAATTCAAATCTGAGATCCCTAAATGCTTCCAAGGCACATACGTAGGAAAATAAAAAGTCAGGACTATTTGCAGATCTGAAACATGAAAATAAGTGTGAGTCTTGCTTATACTGTGACTGGAAAGAAGAGGAAAAGCAAGGAGCAGAGGGCATGACTGAGAAAAGCCAGTCCTTCAGCATGACCTCCACTGGGTGCTCAGGAGGGCAGCTATTCCCTCCTGTGTGCATACAACAGAAGTAAGGCTCACATATCTCACTCAAGTGCCAGGGTGTCCAGCAGAATGACCAAATTACCTTGTGTAGAATAAAAGAAACAGAACAGATAAATATTGAAACCCATTTATCTCCACTGAAAGCATTAAAAAAGAATGAAATGGGAAAAAAAATTACAAATAAAGGCAAATAAAAGGAAAAAAAGTGCACTTTTAAGACTGTGTTTAGTTAGAGCAGTACAATAATCATGTAAAAATGCAGTAGACTTTTTAAAATTGATGTCTGCATGAGTAATAATTGTGCTATCTGATTTAAAATAATGCTGCTGAATTTCATTCTTCCAGGCAGATAGTGTTAAAAAACAATCGGTGTCTCCTGAAAAACATAATTTTAATAAAAAGTGCATATGTAGGTTTTCTCTTTAGCACTTGACATTAAGGATTCATAATGAAACCAATAAGACTCTACAGTTCTCCCAAACACTTTTCCCATGTTACTAAAGTGCTCAGGTACACAGCCTCAAGTACACAAGCAAAGTAAATTTACTTTAGCAATATATATGTGCTAAAAGCAATATGGATCCCATAACAGATTATTTGTTGAAAAAGCAAAATGTATGTTTATATATTACAACTATATCATACATTTTAAAGTTTTCCACTGTTCTGATGAATGCTCAGAAAAGCAACAGGTTTGTTGCAATCAGATGCAAACTACCATGTTCCTTTCCAGCTTTGGTAAATGGTGTGAGCAGTTTAAAAGTGAAGCAGACAGACTTCTGAGGTGTGGGTAAACTAGCAGATTTACACCAAAGAATTACTTGGCCTTTACCACTGTGGGGCCTAAATATTAGGCCAGCCCTTTCCCATTAAAATAATGTCCTGCTCTCTCCAAAGCTTTCTGGAGTGCACACATTTCTGATTCTTGCAGAATTTAGAATAGTAGTAGTAGAACAATGTAGAAGAACATTTACATTAAAGACCTGTGAGGAAATGAATACCAGTATGACTAATATATGCAGCTGTATGAATCTTTTAGATCAAATCTTACATGTTGTATTCCATCATCTTACTCTGCTTTAACAGCTATTTGTTTTATGCAGAGATTGGGAATTGGTACATAAGCTTAGCATCAGAGATTAGGCTAACATTTTACAAAGATAGGCAACTATGATAATGTATCACTCAAAACTCACATTTTATGAGATTCAAATATTTCAAAGTGATTTTTCCACTATTTCTTGAATTACCTGTTCCTTTGATAACATTTTCTATTGAGAAATACTAAGTTATCAAGCAGCTTTTAGAAAGATTGGCGCAGCATACTGAAAGCCATAAGTATAAAATCTGACCCTACAGAAGCATTATCATCACCAAATTTGTCTCCTGCAAACAAGAAGCTATGAGAATATTAACAGCAAGCAATACATTTATTTTCTTGCCCAGAGATGGTTTGTAAGTTATTCAAAAATTAAAATACTAATATTTTTCTGTTCAATAAAAGGCAGTGATGTTATCATGTATGTAGATTAAGTCTTTTTTCAGGTAACACTGACCAAAATGACCACCTGCTTAACACTACAATGTAGCAGACTTTAGGAAACACGTTGGGGTTTCTTCCCAGAACCTTTTTGGGGTGTGTAAGGAGGTTGTCTAAACGGTCCCATGGTCTCAGCAAACGGCTGATCGAGACACTCGTCCCTTCTGATGTGAGGCATCGCACCCACGCACAAGCTCCATGTGTGCTGTCTGCCCAAAGGCAGATGCTTCTGTTCGCTGAAACTCCTTCGCTATAAGTAAGACGATTTTTATGTCTTCAGTTCCATTTTTTCCGAAGCTATTCTTGTGTCTGAGTTTGTGCTCCTGACAAACACTATCAGTGGTGAGTGAGGGGAGAACTCATGTCCCACACGGGAAGTAAATGATAATGTTGTTCTCAGAGCATAACCTGGGGGTTATGTTTTACAGATTCTTTGTAACTGGATTTACTCTCCTCCTGCTTTGCTTAGTATAAGATAAATCCTGCAGGAAAATGCTGGCATTGGCTTTGTGTAAACAGACAAGTATTCAGATTGAAATTCCTGTTGGAAACAAACAATCAGACCTAGATTTTGTTCTTCTAAAGAGTAGGCTCCTACACCCTAGGTTAGTGTCTCAGTCATGGGGTCATGATCTGCTTTCTTTAGGTTATATCTTACAAAAATGAGAGTATGGCCCTGAAAATTTCTCCAGTTAGTAAGTGGCAAAAAATTCAAATTATTTGAAAGGAAAATTAATCAAACTGGTGGGGGAAAGGTCCCTTAAGGATGCTTCCAGGTACTTTTTGGGTTTTTTTAAACCACAAGAGTGTTTGTTCTACGGCCTAAAATTCTGTGTGATCTATTTTAGCAAATAGCTGGGGTGGTGAAGGACTCTCCTGTGTTAGCTGAAAAAAAAAAAGCATCATCTTAATCCTGACTCTAGCACAGATGCCATGTCTGTGGCATTATGGACTGATAATATAGCAGGCCTGGTAAGTACTTACCAAGGTGAAACAGGACAAATATATGAAAATGTCAGTGTGAATCTTGAACTTGATATTATTTTCATTTTCCTTTCCCTGTTCCCCGTGGAATCAATACCAACCACCAAGGGCTCTGCTAGGAATGTGTTGTGCTTTACCCTGAGCATCAGGCTCATTTGATGTTAAAAGCTTTGAGTACATGACACTGGTTTGTCACTGCCTGATATTGCCCTTCCTTCATATCCATGCCAAGAAGACTAGAGGAGCTTCTGGGAAGCTACAGGTTTTGAAGATTCATGCTCTGCACTTTCACTCCTTTTGATATTTTCAGACCCCAAGTTTAGAATCCAGCCTTCCGGATGCTGGGTCTTCATCAATTCCGGTCAACTAAAGGGTCAGAACTGAAATCCTGTCCAAAAGATTAGATCTGCAGTCAGGCCAGTGCACTGGCATGAGAATGGAAGAGAATAGAAGAGGCTACACTAATCGTTTTTGTACTCTTCATTTGTTTGCATTCTAACCTATATTCCTTTAGTCAGCTACCTCTTTCGTTGGGGGTTTTTTTTTCCAGTCTTTGAGTTCCAAGAATCTCAGTCTTCAGATGCAATAATCACGAGTTTTACCATTTTTTTCCAATTCAAAATATTACTTCTGACATTTATTGGGTGACTGATTTCTCTTAGTGCTTATTAGTAAAGTCCTAATGAAGTAGTGAGGCAGATTTTGGATTTTTTTTGTTCAGTCTGTATGTTTTCTAGTTGGTATGGTTACTCTAATCATGCCTGAAAGCCTTAATCCTACTCTGAGGGGTAGTCAAGTAGATTAAACTAACTTTTGATAAGATATTTTTTATACCAATACTGAGAGCACCTGAGGAGAGAACTGTGCTTTGTGTCAAGTTTCACACACTCCCTGCTAAACTTGTCCTCTTTTTTACTTTTTAGACTCCCACAATTTACTGATTACTTCCTGTTACTTCCTGATTGTCTCAGAGGTTTTCATAGCACGTCAGTGACACTGTGATAATTTAAAACCACTTTTTGCTGATGAAAATAAATGCAAGTAGTCTCATTTACCTCTCTTGACCATTATTTTTGATCTGAATGTCAGAAGCTGTGCTCAGAGGAAGTCTACATATGTAGATTGATAAAAATCTGAGGACATTCATGGAAATCTGCTACTTAATACGCTGGCAGTTTCCTCTGCCTTTATGACTCTCCCTCTTCCTCCTGCATATAGCAGATGTAGCACCCTTATGAATTAGTTATCTGATATCCAGGAACAGAATGAGTTTCCATATATCCCTATACTTCAGCCTTCTGCTTCCAAATTAAAATGTTTGATTGAAAAGGAGATGATTGAAGATTCCATTTCTCCCTGATTATTACACCAGGGTTCTTGTAGCCTGTTTAAATTGAATTGGTGATGGGACATATGACCTCAAAAAGAACAAGGAAACATATTTCCCCTTTCCATTCTTTATTTGCAGAAAATACAGAATACTTCATTCTGTCTTCTCTGGGAACAGCTACAAGAAAAAGTTATTTTGAGTTATGGGATTTTACCTCAAGTCTTTTGCCTTAGACAAAAGTTTAGCACTTTTCTTTAGAGTTAATGTATATGCCATTTTAGAGTGCACATTTTGCAAGTCTATATGCACACAGTTCAAAAATACGGATATTTTTTCTTGCCCTCCCGAGGAAGGTAACTGTAAAAGGAACAAGACTGAGGAGATCTTGAGTATGTTTGGGTAAGAAGCTTCAGGAATGACTGCAGCAGGGAAAACATCAGAGTAAAGATCTGGTAGTCTGGGTTTTGTTGTGAGCCAAGAACCAGAACACAAAGTGCCTAGGGATTCTGCCTATGCAATTGCCCTATGTACAGACAATCTGATAATGTGTTTATGGGTTGTGTTTTCATTGCTGTTGTTGTCCAGACAGCTAATTTAACAACTAGCAGTGGATTTATTTGCAAGTGGTACTGTCATACCTACAAAACAGTAAAAACAATTTCTATATGTTAAAAATCCTTGAATTTATGCATCTGGATTTTCTAAGATTCCTGCAGAAAACAAGCCCGTTTAGCTTACTTGAATTAACTCCTCCAAGGTTTCACCCTTATTTTGCGAATGTTTCCCTTATCTATGTTCTTTTCCTGGGATGGTAGCCAAATCTTAAGAGAATAATACTAAATAGATTAAACAGCAGCACCATGTAAGGTTTCTGATATTCTAGGAAATGAGGCTGAACTGAAATCTCCAGTATAAGCTCATAGGCCAGACTGTGCAAGAGGAATAATTGAGATATGTCTCAGAGACATATTCAGCTAAACTGCATTTGAAAATTGCATGATTATGTCTCTTGCATCTATGTGTGTACTTTATATTAGCTCTAAACAAATTTTAACATGTTCACTGTGCATAATCTTTTTTTTCACTCATCCACTGGTTTTACTGCTATGTATCTCTCTTCCCAACTTTGAGAATTCTTTACCTCTTAATGATTTGGTAGTTTGATGGCAAAAGTACTTAAAATTACTTTATAATTTCAACTCCCGAAGATAGAAGTAACAGAAGTATCTGTAGTAGGAAAAGTGATGACAGCGTCACTTACCTGTTAGCCTTTTAACAAATCCATGTCCACCCAGAACTTTGTGCACATCACCATGCATCTCACAGTCATCTGGCACTCACCTTTTACTCGAGCAGTAGGAGGTAACTTTGCTCCAGCTCTAGCAATACAGCACGAAGTCAAACAACTCCACTTGCAGCAAAAATATAATAGCAAGTTCAAATACAGTTTCCAATATCAAAAGAATATTAAAAGAATGGCATCTGGCCATTAAGTGTATAATCAGACACTTTTTGTAGACAATTATCCCTAATGCAGCACTACTTCAACTACACATTTTGTAAAAATAGCTTTGATCTATAATAGTTCTAATATTCTGAGAATATGTCACAAAGCTTCAAGGTTACTTGTAGATATTCTGCTTCTTGCAAGTGTGTTTAGACTAGCACCTGCTTTAAAAAGCAGCACAGTGCAGGTGGTTCTCTGGTGTTTTTAAGGCATTTCTCTTTTGTTGCCACTAGGTATTATCTTGATAAATGAATCTCAGAATTCTGAGAATATTGGCTCTTTACCACTTTACCTCACTCCTCTCAGGGAGTGAGGAATTGAATTTAACCATGGGCAGTAATGAGTTACATCCACACTTGGATAAAGTGTATTAATTGTTTTGCATCTGCATCATAATGGTGTTTCTCTGGAGCGACTTGTGATCCTCTTTAGAAGGGAATCATTCAAGCCAGCAAACTGATCCACCTGAGAGAAATTAAACTCCACTTCTAGCAGACATACTGAATGTGGGCTGTGAGTAGGAATGCTAGACAAGGCTGTGGGTGTAGGGTTGTGGAGAGAGAAGAGCAAAATGCTTCTAAGACATTAAAATTAAAGGTCATGTCTGCAAGGATCAGAACTTGAAACAGCCAAGTGGCCGTGTGCTAATCATTGTCCTAGTGCAAATGTTGTGGCAAAGACAGGGACTAGTGAAACATCCCTAGGCCTTGTCAGGCCACCTCTTCTGAATGTGAAGCAAGGAAAATTCAAAGCCAATGAGCTATAGAAATTATTTTTCTCCCCAGCAGCCTGGACTGTCTTTGCTTATCAGAGTAAGACTCTGCAATTTCTGTTCACTAATTATAGCAGCTACATCTCTTCCTGACAAGACTCAGAAATCTCATCAATCTCAAGTGGCTCAACTGGATATTTTCATGGGGAAAATTATCTGAGTCTAGAGAAAAAGACACAAGGGTGCTTTCAGCCTTCAGAGAGCAGCTTGGCTCTGATAAATATAAAATGGAACTCGTAAGGGGAGGGTGGTAATTTCATTTCTTACTAAATCACTCCTTTGTGTTCTCTGCTCCTCAGATAAACACTTCAGAAGGAAACTGCTGCTTCTCTCTTCCTTACGGATGTTCCATTAAGTAACTGGATCTTCAAATATGCATTCATATAGAGGCAGCTGAGCTATGGTGGTGAGTGCTAGAATGTCTATGGTTAACCCAGGCAACTTGGAACTACAAGTTTGAAGGTCTTGTTTACTGATCAATAATATATCTTTTGTGTTGTCAGCTGGAGACACTTTTTTTTGCTAACTGTGGTGAAACAGCAGCAGCTGACTGCTTCAGTTCCAGTTTGTTCCAATCGATAGGTGTGCCATCTCCTCTCCTTCAACTGTTCCATATTTATGCCAACATTTCAAACCTTCCCTGGCCTTGCCAACTACAGACCATATCTGCAGCAGCTCTTTAGTCCAGCTCTATTCTCAATGTTCCCAATCCTTTCTATATCCCTCCCTGTACGAACTAGGAAGCTGCAATGCCAGACTTGAATGTTGTGTTCCCACCTCTAATTTGTATTCTGCTGCCCACATTTGTCATTCGTAGCCTTCAGCCCCACCAGCTTCACTGCCCACTTGGACACTTCTGCTGCTGTGTTTGTGCTCTGCCCACACACCTCCTGGGTGGGAATGCTCTTCCTGATCCTGCCTCTGCTCAGAGCCAACTCCTGGTGTCGTGGTGATGCAGGGTTTGATACTTACTTTTTCCCTTAATTATCTTCTCAGATAATGCAAGCTTAACAGAACAGTACATTGACAAGGAAAAAAAAATACCATTTTAATTGTCTTAGTTATAAAAATCAGATGTTGACCAAATGGTCACAAGTAAGTAATAAAAAATAACAAACTTCTTACTGCTAGCCTTGATGGTGGTTTATAGTTCCTATGGTTGCAATATGTGGTTCTTGAAAGAGGTCTAATTTCACATTGCACCTGTACCCCAACTGTTCAAATTGATTTCTTCCTTCTCTCAGGGAGTATATTGCTGATGACCCATTTTTCATATACAGACACTTAATTTCCCCATGAATGGGGCATAAAAACCTGCTATTTCATCTGCTAGGTTGCCTACGAGACCAAGCTGTTGCACTGTGACTGTTCAAATATTCCATACAAATATTAAGATTTAATAGAGCTGCAATAAAAGAAAGGGAGAAAAATGTCAACCCTAGAGTAGCCTGCCTTCTGGAAATTCTGCTCCAACAGATGGGACATCTTAGGCCTCTGATCTTCCTGAACCACCACTTCTTTGTGAATTGTTCTTCAGCTAGTTATTGAGAGGCGAAAAAAAGCTGATTTACATTTTGTCCGTGCATTGTCTTTTCATTCACTGCTGGAAATGATGGAATCATGCTTGAAGGGCTGCAGTTCACTGATTCTGAGGTCTGCTATCAGTTCTGTGATTATGGTCACTGTAGCAACCCCCTTCCCACTCAGCCAAGTGAGACTGAATGACAATTTCAGTATAAACATTGTGGCGTACCCTAGATGCAAGAGTTAATATTAAGTTTTCTGGCAGGCTTGTGCAGTTAGTGCTGGTGCCTGTCATAGCTTTCTGTTCTTACTCAATTAAGCTGTATAAAGGCATCCTGGGCATGATGATCCCATCCAACTCCAACAGACGCATGTCTGGCTTCAAAATCTGTTGTCATGTCAGTCTCTTTCTTAAAATAATGCCTTTCTGTATTTTAAAGAATGTCAAGACTTGCACAGGAAAATGTTATCACAATTTTTTTCTGCTCTACTTAAAATCCAGTTTCCAATGCCTTTAATGGTGGAAATTCTTTGGATGTGGTGATAATTTTTTTTTAATTCCCTTAAGTGTAGTTAAACTATTTCTATTATAATTGTAATGCATTTGAAGTTAACAGATGGTAGGGAGCACTTTGAAACAAAAACTTCAAAACCATAAATTCTCCAACTCCTTATCTCATTTCATATACTAAAAAAAATTCCAGAATAAACAACTAGGACTTTATTTTATCTTTATGGAGAGAGAAGAATATGGTACTGGAATACAGATAAATGGTGTATCAGATCTGTGTCTGGCAGTAACCAGTGCAAGGTGCCTTAGAGAAGAGTGACTGACTTCTATTAATCGATACTTATGAAATAATTTGCTTATCTGGGAACCATCTCTTTAATGTCTTTCACTTAGAATGTAGCTTATATCCAGGAACACTACAGTGTACATTGCTTAGAATATTGTCCCATCTAATATCAAATTGTCATGTTCAGATGGATGTTACTGTCTTACTTTGTTCTGTGTAAACCTTGTATCAGAGGGGAGTTGTATTCATGGGTCGAGTGGAACATTTGAACACTGTACTGGTTTGAAAGCAAACCAGTGAGAAACTCCAAGTCAGAAATACAATTTAAGAGGAAAAATAAAATAAATACAATAGTACAAAAAGAAAACTACTGACAGAGTCAGAATACAACCTGACGCCCTGTCAGTCAGGGTGTTGGTAGCAGTCCGATTAAACGGTGCCTACAGTCTCCTGGAGTGATGGTTCTGTTGAAGCAGGGATCCTGTCAAAGGGTCTGGTCTTCCTCAGAAGGTCCAGTGATGGCTGCATAGCTCTTATCCTCTGGGAACCCAGGAAGTAAGGGCTGACCATGGTTCCAAACCTCCGAGTATATACAGATGGGAACGCTTAGTTCCTCCTCCTGGGCGGAGCATCTCACAATGGGATGGTGAGTCATGAGGCAAGGCATTGATGGGTCCATTAACAGAAGATATCCCCCTGGAGGGAGGATGGGTCATGGGAGAGATAAAGAACACTGCCCCACCTGGTTTCAACAGCTGGCCCATTAACAGGAGATGTCCCCAGAGTTTATCAGGGATGAGTCATGCAGGAGGGGGGGAACACTGCCCCGCCAGTTTTTTTAACAGCTTATGGAAATGGTGATAGAATACATACTTTTGGGCACATCTTACATTGTAACCTAAGACAAACAACTACACAAAGTACATAGTACAGAATAAGGCCTGTGCTCCTAAAACTGGGATGTTTCTGTGAAAAAGGTTCCTGATCAAAGCTCTCCAAGACCTTAAGCACTAAACCATCTTCACCCATCTTCTCTCTCATCATATGATGTTCTCACTGAGCCAGGAAAGCCTTATTGAGTCTCCTGTTTACTCACAGGGAAAAGACATTTTTCATTTCTAATAAATGGTTTTCTATTAGACCTATGTAAACACCTATGTCCCTTTCAACTAAACACTTTCCCAAGCTGGTAACAAAGTAAGGCAAGATGACATATGGATACTACTTAATAATTGATAGCAGCAGTAGTAAAAAGAACAAAGATATTTCATTGTCTTCTTCTAAGGCATTCTTCATATTAAAAAACTACCTAAGTTTTATGAACTCTGAATAAATTATTAATAATTTCATTTTAAGGTATCTGACGGTACAGTGTATTTCAGTTATTGCTTTCTGACTTCTCATAGTATAATAGATGCATACCCTTCATCCAAAGGACAGATTTATTGCTTTGAAACAGCCTTTCCTGCATGTTCCCATTCTGTCCCAGCTTAGGTCTAAAATTAATAGCTAGATGGGCATGAAACCATTAGATTTGTGTGTACATCAATCATCAATATACTGATTGATGTAACCTTGCAAGTGGCTAAGGAAAGCTGGAACTCGATTTTGATGTTTATACACTTCCCCGTGTCAGGTTTCCTGATGACAAATGCCACCACAGTATTTGAGAAGAGAAAGAAGGGATCCTCCTTTATGGCTGGGAACAGTGCTTACAGTGCACTGATGAGCTGCCCAGGGTCACATGCAGTCTGAGGATAACAGGACTTGAACCTGCAAAATCTTCAGCCTGAAAGTTTTAAAAAAAATTTTCATTACAAAGCTATATGGCACAGCCATACATCGAGTAACAGTAGGACATTGTTCTGCATACGGAGGGTGCAGGTGACCCATTTAGAGGGATGTGAAGGTGTTTATTGCTCCTGGAGCAACCTGTATGTAACCTGCTACAGAACAAGAGCTAAGGTAATTTTGTCCTCTTTGGTGTTACCCTGGAGTAATAAAAAACCTTTTGAGCACTGTCAAGAAGTACAGAAATGTGTGCACACATACACACTGTGTGGGTTATTTAGGGGCTGAAAGGCTAACACTGTAGTGTGAGACACTCCAAGGTACCACAGCTTTGGAAATTGTGTCAGGCACACACTCACAACACTGGTGTGCTGGGTCAGTCTGCTATCAGTACCTGGTTTCAAGCAAGTTTTCTCAGCTTTGGCTCTAGGTCTAAAAAGTTCTTTGTAAGAATATTTGCAGTGCAGCATTATTTGTTCTGTGCTATAAAGTCTCCTTATATAAACACTCCAACAAGACACGCAGTTCCAGGTTTTGTTCATGGGTAATGAAATCAGCAGATGACTAATGCTAAGTCAAATGAGAAGAATTCAAGCTCCTGTGACAGTCCTTGGAAAAGACATACAGTGATGTTTACCCTGAGCCCCAGCAACTGTATAGTCATTGCTTATCACTTCAGCTTTCCAGTTTTAACACACGGGAAGGGGGAGTTTTCGGCACTTGTTCATTAAAACTTAGTCCCATGTTTGCAGTGTGTCATAGTTTACTGTAGGCAAAATCATAAGTGAGAAGTGTTAATGAGCCTCATCAGTGTTACAGGCTGTTACTCTGGACTTCTACTCCTTAATTTTACACCAGGGGTTCCCAAACTGTCTTTGCTGTGTGCCAGTCACAATCAGGAGCTCTGCAGTGTAGGGCAAGCTCTGGGAGGAATGCTACAGATGTGACAGGATATTTCTGAGGAGTGTATGGCAGAAGCAGACACAACCTGAGGGCAGAAGCATTGGGAGGGATCAGGCTGTGGCTCCTTCACCCCAAGTTCTCTGGAAAAAGCATCATGAGGCTTTCTGTCTTGCAGAGAGTAAAGGTAGCAGTTGCTCAAACACGACAGACTTGCATTTCAGAAATAATTCTAAGACCATTATTTTATACTTTTCTTTCAATACAAGAAAATGTGTGTATCAGATGTCAGGAGTGATTACAGCAATTAGATAAATGATTAGGTCAGGTCAATGATTGCAAAGCCTCATAAGTAGCTTACTGATAAAATGGAAAAAAAAATTAACCTAATTTTCTCCCTGTGGCTTCAAAAACAGCTAATATTTTACATAACTGTATTCCCTAAACTTAGGGGTTTGGAACCTATTCAAATATCTTTAAATGAGAGGAGATTTTATAACAGTATCCTAGTACGGTTTTGGATTGCCAAGTTTATACTGCACAAGGACTGTGCATGTAACATCAATAGCGTGCAAAGCACTGCACAGCGTATGAACTCTGATCTCTTCACTGGTGAAAATGTGGAATTATACCAAGTCTCTTTTACGGCATTTTGATGATGAACCATGTCTCTAACAGTTTTCAGTCAGTTCTGATGCACCTTCAAGCCGTCTAATTGGGGCCACATTTCCTTAGATTACTTATGAAAATATTGTGGAAAATTGGCATCAGAGCTTTGCAAGGATGTATGGTTTCTACCTCTTCTCCCTTAGCTAGAAGGGCCCCTCTTGAAGAAAGGAATTACATTGCTTTGCCACAATTTGTGGCTGGCATATCCATGCAGATATGCTTCATCTGCTTGGAGCTGAGAAGCGGGCCTGCTCTTTGCTCATTTTATAAAAATTTTCTATAAATATTTATGGAAAGTTTGGATTTTTATTTGGAAAGAAAGCACTCTGGTTGAGGCTATTCAACTCTCCCAATACTCATATAAAATGAAAAATTGTAACCTAATGCACCTGATTAAGGAGAGAAAAATCATGATCAGAGAGCCTAGAATTTCTAATAGTTCTATGCTTGACTTATCAGCTCCAGTAGGTATTCAGTTATGCATTTTAAAATGAAACTTGCATTAGACATTCTCCTTTAAAAGATATTCCAAAGCACAAAAAGTGGGGATTTACAATGTAATGCCCCTTCTGTGATTTTTCAGTTGTTTGTCTCAAGAAAATTAGAAGAACATCAGGACAAAAGTGTGTTCTCTTGTCCAAGTTCCTCACAGGTTGCCTAATAGAAATAATTGCAGGTTACACCAAGGATAAGTGTTATTTTCTCTGAACAGGGTGTTATCCCAGACTTTCTTACTTACATGGAAACAGGACAGTCTAGATGAGATGCTGTTACATTAGTAAAAACATTAACAAATCCAGCCAAAATGGGACTGACTATTTGTGCATACCAAACCAGCTCAATTTTATCAACTGAGCCATGGAAGTTGAATCTTCTGTTAGCATTCATATTCACACTTTTACCATAAGGTAGCTTAATACAGTGCTTAGAAAGACTGCCTTAAAGTAAGTAGTGTAAAGATTGTTAGAAAAGAATTAGTTAATTGTCTGTTCTGTGCAGTTCTGAGAAACTCTTTGAATTTTTTTTACTCAGTTTTATGGCTCATGCTCTTTAATGACTAGAGCACATTGAAAGCTCTCTGCAATCTCACTTCATGAACCAGTGTTTCGTTAGTGAACACCTCTAAGATATGGAGAGGCCACCTCCAGCTCTGACAGGTAAGGCAGACCTGGTTTCAGGAAGCATCTTTGCTCATTCTGCTGCATCCAGCCCCTGCCCACAAACACAGTGTCCCACCAGCAGACAACCCATGGACGAGGTAGGGCAAGAGGTGCTTTGACCAGGGCCACACAACAAGTGAATTGCAGCCTGACTCTCCTGGCCCAGGAACACTGCCCTCTCTGCTCTGCCACTGCCAGACACCTTCCAGCTGCCTCGGGCACGTTGTGTGACTCAGAAGGACAGAGACAGGAAGGACTTTCAGAGAGCCCTAGGGCAACCTTTCTCTAGCTTCGGATGATGCTTACAATGATTTCCTTTTGAGCCTACTAAGTGAACTATTCACCCCGCTAGATGTAAATAAACAGGATGGATGATTTTTACACTAGGAAGTATTGGGATTTCAGTTGAGAAGCTGTTATTTTAAGGAAGGCAAGTAGGCAGGTCCAGACACAGAAAATCACTTTAGTTGTTTGTTGTTTATCCAATAAAATTATTTTTCCCTGTGGTAACTTTAACATCTTTGAGCTAAGACATAGGAAAAAAAAAAAATCATACTGCTATCCCAGGGATAGCTGGTGAAAGAACCAAATGTAAAAAAGAGTACACCCTTCCCCTGCAGCCCAATTATACCAGTCCTTCCTGGGAAGGGGCCAGAAACTGCATGCCTGGATGTAACTGTGATTGAATTGGATTTTGAATAAAACACTATGAAAAGTTGTAGAAGAGAAAGAATTGTTTTTTCCTTCCGCAGATGAAGATGTTAAGAAATTAGTTTATCCAAAATCAGGATTAGTTTCTGCTCTATTTCATTATTCTGCACAAATTTAACATTAATGATGCTTCAATTAGTAATGTAAACAATTTTGAAGCATCTTCTTCCTATGTATTTTAAATACAATTATGAAAAAAAGGTGCAAGAAAGAAGCCAGAATTTGTGGCAAACAAGTGTCAAGTGTTTTGACACTAAGCAGGCAATTGAGGGCCAAATAATGTAAAACATTGATGCAGGTATTTATACAGTTCAGCATATTTGTACATCAGTAGTCATTTCGGCCATGAAATTTATGTGACTTATAAGACCCATATCATGCAATTCAGGCACCCTATTTATTTTCTGTCCTCTGTGACATTGACTCTTGGGGATGAAATGGTGTGTTGCCGTGTGAAGAGAATTGAGCCTCTTGTCTGGGCTCAAAGCTAGATGGGGAGACAGATGCAAATACCAGTTTGCAAATTTCCCTCACACAGCCCCAACACATTTGTCAGCCTTGTCTTAAAAGCTTGATTTGGGTGGAAGTGTTGTTCTGCTGGAGAGTAGGAAGGGTCTGCCAAGGGATCTGGATAGCTGGATCAATGGGCCAAAAACAATCGTATGAGGTTCAACGAGGCCAAGTGTCAGGTTCTGCCCTTGGGTCACAACAACCCCACACAGCACCACAGGCTGAGGCAGAGTGGCTGGAAAGCTGCCTGATGGAAAAGGACCTGGGGGTGCTGGTTGACAACAGCTAGACATGAGCCAGCAGTGCTCAGGTGGCCAAGAAGACCAATGGCATCCTGGCCTGTGTCAGCAGTAGTGTGGCCACCAGGACCAGGACCAGGACAGTGATTGTTTCCTGGTACTTGGCACTGGTGAGGCCTCATGTCAAGTACTGTTTCCAGTTCTGGACCCCTCAATTCAAGAAGGAAATTGAGGTGCTGGATTGAGTCCCAAGAAGGGCAACAGAGCTGGTGAAGGCTCTGGAGTGCATGTCCTATGACAACTCCCTGAAAGGAAGGTGTAGCCAGGTGGGGGTCAGTCTTTTTTGCCAGGCAACCAGCAACAGGGCAAGAGGACACAGTCTTAAGCTATGCCAGGGAAGGTTTAGGTTGCACATTAGGAGGAATTTCTTTACAGAAACAGTGATTAGATATTGGAATAGGCTGCCCAGGGAGGTGGTGAAGTCACTGTCCCTGGAAGTGTTTAAGGAAAGACTGGACATGGCACTCACTACCTTGGTCTAGCTGACATGATGGTGTTCAATCATGGGTTGTACTTGATGACATCAAAGGTCTTTTCCAACCTAATTGATTCTGTGATTTGGTGGGGACAAGAAGCTGTGCAGGAACAGCCTGAAGTTGACATCATGGCCCCATGTAGGGCTGAGACTTTGTTGTAACCATCACAGCTGCTGGTGAGAGAACAGGAATCACCAGAAACACCTGGCAATGCCTCAAGAGTGTCAGGCAGTTTAGGTGCTGATGTTCCTGTATGCTTTATAGCTTGTGTTAAGTACAGTCTCATAGGCTATAGAAAAACTTCATGGAGACTGCCATAAGCATTGCCCAAAAAGGATGGCACTACCTTTTCCCAGACTTGTGGTGATATGAAACTGCATTGCTCTTAGCTTGTTGGATGAAGCTTCTGCAAGCAGTGTGGGTCAGACAGTGCTGAAGATGTTGCATGCCATGCAGCCCTTGGTTGTTGTCCACATGCCCAAGGGCTGTGTGTTTACTGCATCTGTTTAATATGTCCTCAAGCCCTGGGTACCAACAGGACATTCATTCTGAGAATCTAAAGTTTTTGTACAGTAGTCTAAAAACTAACATTATTTGCTTTGTAAAGCTAACATTAATAGCTAATTGCTAACATCAAAGCTTTGTGAAGCTTCTCCGAAGTCCCTAATTCGGCTTTGCAGTTCTTTGTAATGGTTCTGAGGCTTTCTAAGGACAACTTTAAAAAATACTCTAATTTTGGAAAATCTCAGTTATTCATTGTATCTGACAATGTTTGCTACTACAAAAACAACTTCATTGCTCACACATAATGTGTCATAAGTCTTGTCTGCTGTTCACACATTTTACAGCCTGGTGAAATGATTCTGCCTCTCAACAGGGCTGTTTAGAGAGACTGTCATCAGGATAATTAGAAGGCAACCCCAGGATATCCCACAACCTACATGCTAACTTAGGACTTCTGAGGCTCTAATGAATGCACCATGCATGCTCCTCTCGGCAGCTCCCAGATGTCATGCTTTATCACAAGAACCCTCACACTTGGTCTTGATTCCTAATATTGTTACCATGAAGAAAATGGCCTCTACTCTGTTCTCACTGATGTCAAGAGCTATCAGTGGCACTAGATAAGAGTACACAGCCTTCCTGACATCACCAATAAACAGGGGCAGGCCCTTTCACATCAGGGATCAGCTAGTTTACACATTATCTCTTTGTAGCGCCTAAAATGACTGAGACTGACTGAGACACTTGTGGTATCAATGCAGAGGACTAAACCTCCCAATATCAGCAGCTGGAAGTTATCAATTGAAAGATGAGTCATCCCCTGTAAAATCTGGCCCAGTCTCTCAGGATTTGGGGCTTGTTGGTCTGCTGATTTTTAAACTGGTGATGAGGTTCTCAGATGTGTTGGCAATGGGCAACCTGCCATACAAGCAACTGAAGCAGCTAAATAAATGGTGAGTCAAAGAGTCTCAATAAAAATGAAACATAATGGCTTAAATCAAATTTAACATCCAAATACTTCCTGCAAACTGGTGCAATTGAAGCATGACATAGAAACAGGAATGACTGTCGGATATGGGATATATCAGGTTCTGAAGCAATGCAGACTGGACTGCAGGAAGCTAATTAGGTGATGCAGGTAAAAGCTATGTGTGCTTGGCAAAAAGCAAGTCTTCCCCCTCCGAGAAAAGCCTCCATGACCCCTTGTTTAGTACAGGCAATTTGTTCTATGGCAGTTTGAAAAACAGGAAGTCTTGTCCTCAGACAAATACACCAAAATGCCCTACATAGGTGACAGCTTCCTCAGTGGGGCACAGCAAAAGCTGTATTTTCTTTGCCTCTTACTCTCTTTCCTTCTGCCCCAAGAGGTGAAAGAGTGATGGCAGCAGCAGCAGCATTATGGCCTCTTCTGCTGTGCTCTTTGTGTTGAGACACAAGCAGAGTGACCTGCACCAAAAGGCACAGTGCAGGGAGGGAAAAATCCATCACTCTTACCAGTATTGCCAGTTCCTCAGAGAAGCCTCAGTGTGCCAAATGCTCTGCATCATGAGCAAGTGCCACAGTTCCTTTTGGCTCTTAGCTGAGGAAGACCTCTCCTAAAACATACCATGAGAACAAAAATTAGTCTGATGGTCCAAAAAAGTACAGGTACTGCTGTGTTTTGTGAGACGGGAATGGAACTGGCCTGAGACATGGGGCAGTTTTGGTAGAGTGAAGCAAAGAGAAGGAGACAGCAGAAGCTGGTTGCACAGGTTGGATGGTGTAGCACTGGTGAAGGATGTGAGAGCACCAGCTCCTCATGTGGGTTCCCTCGAGAGGCCACAGTGCAGCAGCTGTGCTGTATCCTGTTACTTGATGCAAAGACAGCCAAGTGTATTTGGGCTTGTGAGAAATGGGACAACAAGGCTTGCTGGCAGCACGTATGGTGGGGGAAGAGACCTCATTATATGCAGGTGGCTTTGATCAGGATGATGGGGGGGTTGAGACTCTATCCACTGTTTAAATATAGAATAATTACAGAGTGTCCCCAGGGATGTAATGGCTGTTGCATTGATCCAAACCACCAGGCCTGTCTGGGAAATTGTTTCCTGCAATACCAATAATACTGGATGTTCTTTAAGCAGAAATGTTCTATTTTTTTTTCTAACGAATACACAGTCAGTCACCAGGTCTCATTTTATAATCTTTAGAATCCTCTTCTTAGATTCTCTATTTGGGCATGTTTGTGACTGAATACAGATTTTAATGTGACTGATAGTTAATCTTCTATTGTAAAAATAAGTGTTGCCCAACAAGGTGTCTCTAATCAAGCCAATATCCTTGGAATTGACATCTTACTCATGTAGCCAAAATATTTTTATCCTATTAATTCTCTCTGTACCTCCATATTCCACATGTTCCAAAGGGGGAAGCAGAGGGCATGGCCAGCAGCAGTGGGTGGCTGTCTGGCCCCAAGCACACACTCCAGCTCCTGCGGAGAGTGATGGGTTGGTTGGTTCCCTGTGCAGGAAGGAAAACAACTGTACTCACTTGCCAGTTGCTGTTGCTTTTTGCACTAGTTTCTTGTAACTGAGGGACTCTTGACCCACCAGCACCAGAGCAACATTCAAAAGCTAAAATTCCAGCCATCTCTGCAAGAGTGAGCCATGTGCAGTAAACTAATTCAAACAAACACAGAAACGGGAACACTAAATATCTGGATATATCACAGCGTTTCAATATCTTAAGATCACAGCTAATATTTCCCTTCAGAAATTTAAAGCTGCCATGGTTTGTTTGAAAAACAAGAAGAATATCATAATTCAACTGCCAATGGATCACCAGACAATATAATCATAATTATAGCTTTGGTGACTGACAATGGCCTTTACACGTCCCTTGAAGTACACTGACTGGTTTTAAAGAACCTACAGCTTGCTATGAGGTGTGAATAGATTTCTAGTGAGGCTTGTGGTATTATAGGTATAAATGCAGATGAGTGTTTATCTTACCACTGTACAATGAATAAATTAGTGTATGTGTTTTGGATATGTGGCTTTTTATGTTTCTCTTTTGCAAGTTATTTGAGTTCTGTCCTCAGGGTGCAACAGTATGTTGCATTTTTAGTGACTATCCGAGTTTAGATAGCCACGGAATATAAGCTCCCTTAGTTTAACAGGTGAGCTGATGAATATCCTTCTTTACTGAGCAGCTGGAAGAGACTGAAAGAAGTATGCTTGTGATCAGACCCACTGTCATGATAGGTTTGTAATTGTTAATAGCAGATCCATAGACCACACAATAACACTTTAACGCTGGAGTGACCAACACACACATGCATCTGCATTTTTATTAAATTAGCCAGAGTACAGAATAAGGAGTTTACATCAGCTTCATGACCTTGTGGAGATTAAAGTACAAGGTTGGTAAGTCTGTCAGTGCAAACATTTTAGAAGAACTTCACCTATTTGAGAGGATTGTTACCAGATTAGTAATTTGCTTCATGCTCGATTCTGCATTATGAAACAATAGATCCAGCTCTAGAGGCCCTCAAGCCATGGTCAGTCGAAGCACAGGCTGTCTCAAGAGACAGCTTGACAAGATCACTCAGACTGGAACAACAGCTTGCTGCCAGAAGAAGGGAGGGCTCTTATCCACACTCTAAGCACTAGGGAAAAGAATCTATTCACTTAGAGCAGCAGGAATCTCAGCAGGACCTCACCAGAAGACCCTGTGGGAGCCAGAGCCATGGTGAAGGAGGGAGCAGTGGGAAGGTGCAAACCCCCACCTTTCAGCACACTGGCCCACACAAACACACCAATGCACCTAATGCTTGGGAAATTGGTAGAGTAGGCTCCAAACTGAGCTGGGAAATCTCTGGCTTGGAGCACAACTCTACTGCTTTTCTATGTGTGATTTGTACTATATGCATTATGGATATGGATTTATGAAGCCTGGACTTTGCTTGGATAATGCTGATTCGAAGCAGGGATTTGGAAAGGTAACTAAAGTTCTCTGTAATTCACTTTCCCCACCTCTATAAAAGTTTGCAGTAGCTCGCTTTTGTAGGATGCTTTGAGGTGTACAAAAGGAAGGCACCAGTGGTAAACAGCATTTATGCACTGCAGTTGTGCATTAAGGGCTTTTGATCTATGTTTATGGAGCTGAAAGCAATTACAAATTGTCTTCCCAAATCAGTATAATTGTTGAAAGAGTATGTTCTTGTGCTTTAGCCTGACAATTTGAAGACTTTGAGATTCTTAAGACTAATAAATAAAACCCTGAAGACAGTAGGAAATGCAGCCTCTTCTGGAAGAAACCCTCTAATAAAGACTGCATGACTCACCAGCAGAGTCCCTTTTACTCAGGAATCAATGTGCTTAGTTGTTGAAGCATGGGATGCAAAAGTTGTTGAAGCATGGGATTCTCATAGCAGCTGTTACTTTAATGTTGTCAGTTTGGGAAGTCCCAGGACAAAACCAAAAGCCCTCCAGAAGGGGCTGTTTTGATCTGCATGACCTCCACCTCACTAAAATGTTGACTGTAACCAAACAGAAGTCAGAGCACTTTGCTCCCAACCAATTAATCTCAAATACATCTGACTGTGTTGGCAGCGGCACTGTGCCAGGGCTCCTCTCTTTATAATGTGGATGCTTTGATTCATCTAACCAGGGGAGTTAAGTAAGACCAGTGAAGTCAAGACCTGCAGAAGGCTCACAGTGGAGTCCAAATGATAAGACTTTTTTTTCCCTAAATTTGCAGCTGTTACATGATTTTGTTGAAAGTTTTACAAAATGAGAATCTCAGCAAGCTGTGGGAGCATATGGTGTCCTTGCAGGATCTGGCCCAGGATACAGTATGTTAATTGTGTATTTTCTGAATTTTGCTGTGATCTTTAAAGCTCAAGTGCACCTGATGGAAGAAAAGCTCCCAGACAAAGCACACTGTGATCCGTGGAGGTGACAGAATTTCACAAGAAAGGTCAAGCTGAGATCCCAAGGGATGAAATCACTGACTGACCTAGGTCTTTATACAGATTAAATGTTTAAATAGGTCTTCATGCCATTTAGTGTTCTGCTTTTATACCCATGGTAAATCATACCATTTATAAGCAAAGGGAAAAAAAGTAGTTTCCTTTCTTGATAGAACATTTACTCATGATCTGAAGAACTGGAGTTATAAAATACAAGCTGATCACTATAATGCTATACTGATACAGCATCTCCTGTCAAGGTTGAGTGAGGAGTTCCCTGGGGAAAAAAAAGATAGGACTTTGTATTAATGACAGAAATAAAACCCCAAACTCACCAAAAAAACCACCCCAAAACAACCAAAAAACCAAAAACACACACACACACACAAAAAAAACCACCAAATAAAAAATTTTCTCATCCTCTCAGAAGAAAACTTTTATGTCTGTCCTCTTTGATCCAAAGGGAAGTGTTGCAGGGTTGGGTAGGACATCTGGTAGTCCATTCCCAGGTTTGCTCCCATGACATGAGCATCACAGGTATTCCTTCACAGCTCATCCAGTGCAGAGCAGGCAGCTTACCAGGGAATTTGCTGGGGCATGAACATTCAGCTTTCCACCCCCGTTGCTCAGCCTGCAAGGATGCTTAACCCCTGCTGTTGAGGAAGCAGCTCCCCAGTGTTCTGTTGAACTGGGATCAAAATTACATTCAAATTCAAAATTCTTCATTTTCCTGTTGGTTATTGAAGGGATTTAGCCTCAAGTGATAGATGCAACACAGTGATGAGAACCTGATCTATAATCAGACCTTCAGAAAATTCTGTACTGTAAAACTATTTGAGCAGTTTCCCACCCTGGAGAGAAGTGGAGAAATTGAAGATGTGATTTTTAATTTGGAAAGTAATTGGATTAATTTAATAGTCATGTAAAACCAAAGATTCCTTAAGTAATAAGGAACTGAACAGAGACCCATAATTATAGCAAAAGAGAGGGTAAAAAAACTGATTAGCAGTTACATTGTCATCTATTGTTCCAAAATTTGCCTGAATGGTACAATGAAAATATGCACTGAGGAAAGAGTGATTGCAGTGGGCCGTGTTACAAAGCCAAATGGCAGACACATTATTTCCTCCAAAAATTGTCCAATCATGTAGTCTGATTCTAGATATCCAACTCTGGAGGATATCTGGGAGTTAATATCTATTTTGCATTTAGTTTGGGATGTTTTCCGCCCTGTACCAACATCAGTACTGATCTGCCCAGGTACATGGTTCTAAAACAAGGCCACAATTGTTAACTGGGGTATGAATGGAACCTTGATCAAGGGAGGTAGCAGCATATCCATAATCTGCACACCATAAACACTAGAATTTCGTGTAACTTTTATTAGAGCTCTCCCAGGGAATTTATGTAAATATCAGTCCCATGTTTTGCAATGCACAAAATAACCACAGCTGTGTGATTAGGCTCACAGCATCTATAGCCTTTATTCTCTTTCCCATGGGGCTGCTACAATCTAAAATGTGTGTCTCTCACGCCTCGTTCTGCTGTAGGAGTATTTTGTTTTTGCAGAAGTCACGCATTTAGCTCCATTAAACATAATGGCATCAGATTGACATGAATGCTCTTTTTAGTTATCTGAGTGCTTTTGCCTGGGAGCAGGGAAATCCTCTCTTTAAAAGACTCCATTCTTCACACTGTGCCAATGGATGGCACCATCAGGTACCAATGGCAATGTTGCTGCACTCTGGGGAAGTGGTTGTGTCCTGCTGATACCAGTTTTGGTGTTGTCCACTCCTCCTCAGCTCTGCACCAGTAGGTAAAATTTCCCTCAGTATTTAAGAAGGATATCTATAAACTTGGCAAAATTATACACATCAGAACTGTCTTTCTAGGATCAGTCACCTATTCTTCAAGTTGGTTTTTCCTGTAAAAACAAAACAATCAAAATCAACACCATGGCATGTTGTGAGAATTAACAGATGTTGCAGAGCAGCTGGGGACCTGGAGTGCAGGATGTTCGCAGCATGGCTGTCACAGTTTTGTGAGGCAGTTCAGTCCTTGCTAGTTGTTTCAAATCCAAATGCTTTCCCCAGCTGGCATCCTAAGCAGTGGTGGCACATACACCTGAGAGGATTTACTTGTGCTAACTTCTCAGAGTGATTTCTAGAGGTATGAAAAAGATGTAAGGTCATTCACTGCACTTAACAGTAAATCACTCACACCTCCCATGGACAGGCAGATGCACTGACACCTCGTACTTCAAAATCCTGAGAGGTGCTCTCCTGTGGCAGGCTCCTTCCTTAATGCCTCACTCCACACTGAAGGCTTGGAGGTTGCTGCTATGGGAATCAGTTATTCTTTCTGCTTGTATCTCTAGCTCCAAGTACCTCCAGGACAGTATCAGCAGCTGCTGCAGATTTAGGGGTCAACAAAACATAAAAGCCCTTGTATTACCACAGTTGTTCTTTCCATCATAATGAGAAGACAACCAGATGCTGCAGGAAGATTGGTGACTGCCCTGACCCCAGCTATGACAAAAAGTGTATTCCCTGGGAAGCTCAGGCTGATGTCTGCAGGACTAATATATAAGGCAGGAAGGCAACAGAAAGATTGGGAATGTCGGCACTGCCCTTGCTGTACTTCATGACTGTCTTCCAGTTTCCTCTGGGTGAGTGTTTCTACAGACACTCCTGTTCATGGCAGTGTCTCTGCACTCCACACACAGAGTATGTCCTTCTAGCACAGCCCCTGCTGTGCTCCACACACAGAGTATGTCCTTCTAGCACAGCCCCTGGGCAACAGGTGCTCCTGAGGTTTGCTTCTAATGCTGGGGAACAAGGGGGCTGATACTCTTCTGGACATCATTTGGTCCTTCTACAGACCAGTTCCTTCTTGACAGACTTCAGATTCTCTCTGTGCTGGGACCTAGACATGCTTCATGAACTCCAGATGAATCAATAGGAATTCTGTGTTGTTGAGTGAAACAAAGAGCTCTGGTGCGTCTTTGACATTCACTTTAATTTTAATTTGCGTTTTTTGAAAAAGAACCACTGTAGTTTCCATTTGATCTTTTGAGCAAATTTAGAGCAGAGTGTGGCATGTGACCACATGCTGGGAGCTTTGGCTTGGTAAAATACTATAAATTGGCAGGACACTAATTAGCAACACAGCCCTGTTCTCTCATTTGCCAACGTGGTTTCTGACTTTGTGTGAGAAACCAAATCAGGTGTAAGTAAACAATCTGGAATCTGCAATCAGAAATGCTTAGTGACAAAGCTGTTTGACAGCTTTGAAACATAGGCATGAAGATGGCAGCATAGTAACAAAACCATCCAATTTACAGGCAGAGAAAACTCATTAAAATTCCCTGTTGCCAAGTGACAAAAGGAAGAATCTGTAGAGGAAAACCCAAACTGAAGGGGAGATGAGCTGCCATCAGTTTCTAGATCAGATTGGCATGTTCATCCATTAAAGACCCAGTGCTGCAGGGACTGTAGTGACTCTCTCCATATCTCCTGTGCTGTTTTGCTGTGGCATGTTACAGTCTTGTGGACTTTTGGTAGTGGGTACAAAAGAGGTTATATTTATCACAGGAAATGGGGAAATATTTCCAGGCCACAGCTACAGCTCAGAGGGGATGTTTTGGAGAATTCTATTGTGATGCACAAAGTAAAGTTTTGCTTGACTCTAGAACTAAAAATCTTGGGGACAGAGGCAGCTGAGTGCCTGACTCAGGACAGATGAGCGCTGGAGCTGCCAACCCAGGAGACAGAAGCACGGCCCTGCTCTGAGCAGACTCAGGCGAGTTAAGGGAGCACGTTTCACTCACCAGTGCCATCAAGGGAAAGGATTACACTGTAAAAAAGGGTCACCAGTGTTTGCATGCACCTGGACTCCCAGCTCCAGAGAAGTATGTAGGCAATCCAGGCAAGTAAATTAATGAGCTTTGCTTAACAAACTGCCCCAAGGGAATTCCTGAAGCAATTTACTTGTTAGCTACATAGCAGTAAAGGTGTAAAAATTTAGACTAGCTCTTTATAAGGCATAAAATAGCAAGAGATTTGTAGCAAAGAGGAAATATGACTTGGTAATTAGATAGGAAATTAATAATTGAGCTAAAGGCAGAGTTCAGACAACGAACCGAAATGTTCTTTCAGGAGGATTTTTCTATTAAGGCTAATTGTAACAACAGCTGCTCAATGACATAATCCTCAAGCAGCATGAAATGCTTCTGGTCTTGTGCATGTAAGTTTAACTGAAATAATTCACAGGCCTCTAATAGAACTCAAATTTTTAGCGAGAAAACTGCTGGTATTTGTATTATTGCTGCTTCTGGACTTCCATCAGAGCTCTTAGCTCTGGCCACTGCCTGTACTGCAGGCAGACTCTTAAAGTCAGCCCTGATGCAAACTTACTTTCACAGAGTTGAATTAGCCTCATGACCAAACCCAGTTCTGGTCTTGAGTGTTGCATTCATGCTTGGAGAGGTGGAGGTTAATTCTCAATTATCTGTAGACAAAGGACTTGAGAACTTCTCTGCTACACCAGAGATAACATGGAGGTGGCCAAAAAGGCATCAAACAGCTCACATGCTCTCAAGAGGTATTGTGTTTTCATATTCTAACAGTGAGTTGCTACAAGCCACATGAGAAGAAATTCTCATCTTTTTCTCAACAGTGCACCCATTCGAAATTAAATCACTATGTCAAGTGGCCCAACTGTACATATGTCTATCATTGAATAGCATGTGCAGGGAGCTTCCTGACACACTGTAGGTGCTACTGTGTATGTTTCCATTACCCCTTATTACTTGTCTGCTCTGGAGAGCTGGGAGTACCAGGGTGACAGTCCGTGATTTTCCCTCTGGGCTGGTCACTACAAGTTTCCAGGTGGCTGCTGAGTCTGGATGCATTCAGCATGTGGTTGTTCCTCTGCAGTTGCTTTGGGAAGTGAGTTATCTATTCCCAGCTCTTCTGGGACTGATGCTCCTACCTCATGATATTTTGCAGCTGAGATGCCTGGCCACCACCTAAGCTGAGGAGAAAGGATTAAGACAGACAGGGTCATGAAAACTGAACTTCTGTCTGTTTGGAATTATATCCTTAGGTCACACAAGTAGGGATGAAATCCAGGCTGTCTTTTGCATATATAGAAATCTTCAGTCACAGGGTTGTCAGTATGTTGAGCCATGATGCACGGAAAATGGAAAGAAGAATGAAAAAAAGAAGACCTCCTGGTCATTTCTGTGTGATGATGTCTTTCAGCTGCCAGCAGTGAATGCAGGAGCTGTCCAGTAGCCCCGAGGCACTGGGAAGCCTGGCTAGGCTGGTTCTACAGGACATGAAGTGGTGTCAGGATATTTTGGCCCAGAACCAAAACTGCATCTCTTTTACCATGGAAGGAATCGAATTGTTTACAAACTCAGGACCTTAAAGCAAGTAAATGGTTAAGGATGCCCGCAGCAATTTTTGCCTCCTCCAAGGAGTTTGAGAGCACAGAAACATCACATCCCTGCTGGTTTTGTGTTAACTGGATACATGTCAGACCTCTGCCTGCCCAGCACTCCTTTTTATTTGGGGCATATGTAAACAGTGGCTTTCCAGTGCTCCTACCACAAGCTAGTGATGAAAATTAAATTATGTTCCCATTTTCTTCTGTTCACTGTTACACATCTCCTCCAGACTCTTACTTTCCTCTTACAGAAATACCTTCTCTGGCTATAGGTGTCAGCAATCAGCTGAAATCCCTTTGTACTTCAGCCAGCAGCCAGGCAGCATAGCCATATAAAGCTCTGCTCCCCTGCCTCTCTTTTCATTGCTTCACTTATTGTTGCCCTTTGTCTAACCAACAAGTTATTACTGTTCCATCACTGCCTTGCAAGGTCTGTGCTCCTGGAGTGATCATCCATAATCATGGGATTTGTCAACACCATGATTTTATTGATGTATTGAGCATATTGAACATTTTCCTTGGAACTCCCAGTCCCTGTGTCACTGTCATCCAGGAGAATCTCAGCTTTCTTTTATTGAAAAAGTATTCTGTCATGGTCACAAAGAAAAGCTGGAACACAAGGTCCTGGTGCACTCTGTAAGGTCATAAAGTTCTGGGCAGAGGAACCAGTAAAATGTGTATCTAAAAATCATGGGAAATATTGCAATTCTCATTTCTGTGTTTACAGCATGGCTTTGGGATTTGGGGTTAGAAGTGCTGTGAATGTTATACACAAGCCCTGCAGTGAGCAGTTGTTAGCATGGGGTTGGATTGTCTGCAGCTCCCACAGAAAAATTACCAGGAGGAGGCAGCAGAAAAGTCTGAGAAAAGCTTCTTACAATGGATTTAGCCTCCTTGAGGGGTAGAGTGGACTCTGCAAACTGGCAGGGACAGGAGGTACCCAGTGCTGTGAACACGCAGACTCAAGCGAATGGTGCTGGCTGCCTCCCTGGGGGCTGCGCTGCCTTCAGCCAAAACCTTTATCTCCTTGGTGTGGAAATCGGTGGCATCTGACCCTGCAATTCAAACCTGGCTTCTGCCCTGAACAGCCTGTGAACAGCCCGTGCATCAGCATCCCACTGCTTGTCCAGAACCCGCACTGCTTCAGATTCAGATGAGACACCTCACCCAGCAGTGATCCAGCTCTGCTGCCTTCCCTGCCATATTTGGATTGCTCATCAAACCAGGCACCCATTCATTCCACACACAGCCAGTGGTCAATAGAACAAACTGATGGGAACATCAGACATTGACCTATTCAGAGGAAGACAGTGAAACAAACTACTATTTCAGGATGTCTTGTGGCCTTTTCAGTGGACAGCCTTAATAAAAAATGCTTATGTTGCACAGGAAATCTGGTTAGTCTCCATGAAAGAACCTCTCAATTGTTAATCTCATTTCTTCCAGAGAGTAAAATTTGGCTGCCATGACCATTGTCAGCCTGTTGATCTAATATTCGTAATCATATCCGTAATTACACAGCCAATCACTTTTCAACAGGCAGTAGGACCTCTGAAAAATGCATCTGGTTGGGCTAGCAAATCCACCCGCTCTCGAGATTCTAGCTTCTAGTTTGCCTTGCTTATGATATTGAACAATTTGAAAACTTTCACTGAAGTCCACACAAGCCATGACTGACATTGTTCCCCTTCACTGTACAACAGCATCATTTATGTACCATTTGTTTTGATGCCACTTATCCTGTTGGACTATAGCCAATAACCCAGTCACGAGGTGAAAGACAGATCAGCTGCTCCAAATATCTTGGGGAGACACAGACTGAAGTTAGTCAATAAGAAGAGAGACAGTCTTCTTACAAGCCAGTGAGTTAGATTCCTTTTTTATTTTCTTGTATCTTATAGACAGCATTTTAATTTCCTTATATCTCAAAGACAGCATATTCAGAGCTTGGAATCTAGCATAAGTGAAAATACCACGACTATACATGCTACAGATTTTTCTGGCTGAAGAACAGATATTTAATATTAAGACATTTACCTAAATATCATAAATTACCTACAGTACCATGCCTGCTTCTCACCTGCCTCAGTGTGATTCATACTAGTACAGGGCAGTTTGTAGTTACTATAAAGGCCATAAATATAGATTCTCAAATGGCTAAATGTCGAATTGGGCATCAGAAATCCACCAAAATCCTCTGGAATCACATAATTGTGAATTCCTTCTTGTCACATCCTGTAAATCACACCCTTGACTTGGCTGTGGGAAATGCCTAGAAAAAGTCAGAACCTCCAAAACAAGATTCACAGTGCTGGGCTGTGTTTAAGACATGCCGTGTACTGTCTCCTGTAGGAGAAGTGTGGCATCTTTAAAGAATAGACCAGGACCAAAAAAAAAGGAGTTTTCACTTTCCCTGATCACAGCTGATTCCTGAGACTTACCAGCTTTCTGGGAACACACCATTTTTGTCTAGGCTTCAGAGGAGTGTCCTACTTTTCTTGTGAAATCACTTTGTAGATAATTGTCGTGGTTTGACACTGGCCCAACGCCAGGCACCCACGAGCGCAGCTTGCTTACCCTCCCCTGCCACAGCTGGGCAGAGGAGGGAAAAGGAAAAAAAATTAACGAACGCTTCATGAGTGAGATAAGGACCGGGAGAAACACTGGAAGGGCTAAACAGGCTTAACTTAAGCTGCGAAGTGAATTTATGGCTAACAGAATCAGAGGAGGATCACGAGAAGTAAAATAAGCCTTTAGAACACCTTCCGCCGCCCAGCCCCTCCCTCCTTCCCACCGACAGCGCAGGGAGACAGGGGATGGGGGCTTGGTCAGTCCATCACCGAGAGTCCCTTCCGCTGCTCGGGGAGAGGAGTCCTTCCCCTGTGAGGCCGTGAGGTCCCTCCCACGGGAGACACTTCTCCATGAACTTCCCCGGCGTGGGTCCACTCTCATGAGCAGCAGCCACACCGCACCTGCTGCAGCGTGAGCCCCTCCCGCGGGCACACAGCCCTCCCAAAACTGCTGCGCCGTGGCTCTCTCTTTCCACGGGGTGCAGTCCTCCAAGGACAGGCTGCTCCAGCCTGGAAGCAAGGGCCCCCTCTCTCCACCGGGTCTCCCACTGGATCACAGCCTCCTCCAGGCATCCACCCGCTCCGGCACGGGCACCTCCCCACGGGCTGCAGGTGGATCTCTGTGTCCCCCGGAGCCATGGGCTGCAGGGGCACAGCTGCTTCACCATGGTCCTCACCACGGCCTGCAGAGGAACCTCGGCTCCGGCACCTGCAGCACCTCCTCTCCCTCCTTCCCTGACCTTGGGGTCCCCATGTTGTTTCCCTCACATGTTCTCACCTCCTCCCCTTCTCTGACTAGAAGCAAAACCCCCTATGACTTTGTTTTGATTTTCTTCTTAAATATGTCATCACAGAGGCGTTACCAACCTCTCTCATTGGCCCAGTTTTGGCCAGCAGCACGTCCATCTTCAGAGCCATCAGCCATTGGCTCTGCCGGACGTGGTGGAAACTTCCAGGGGCTGCTCACAGGAGCCACCTCTGTGGCCCCACTGCTACCCAAAACCAGGCCGTGCCAAACCAATACAATAATATGGTTTGCATTTGCCCAAACCCTGGCATGGAGATTTCACCTTTGTTGGGATACTCACTTTCAAAGCCTCGGTTGTTTCTCCAGAGGAATAGTGCTTATGTTAAGCAAAAAAGGCAAGTACTGTCTCATTATCAAGAAGATGTAAAAAGAGAAAAAAATAATATTATTTGTCACTCATACTGTAGAGAAGGAAACTATTTTATGTCCTTTCAAAGTCCCACATTCAGAGCAGAGGGGAGGGGGACTAACAGTGGAAGTCAAAATAATGAGAGAGGGCTCTTGGCTACCTTCCAGGGAAGCAGTGAATGTTCCCATTGAATTGCAATAACACCAACTTGGAAGGGCTTACAATTTGCCAAGTAGTAACTGTGCTCTAGTCTGAATAGACAAAAGCCTGGATTGATTGGTAAAATACCCCAAAGTCCTTGTGAATACTCTGAAACTTCAAAGCTTAAGCAGAAGACAGAAAATAAAGTATGAAAAGGTTGACAGTGCTGCTAAGGAACCAATAGCAAATTTGGTAAGTTCCCCTTGATTGCTTTCTGTAACCTTTTCTGCAACCCTGCCCCACAGCTGCCGTCAAGACACTGCAGAGCTGCTGCATGGCCAGGGCCAACTCCATTCAGCTGGCCAGTGGTGAGACAGGAGGATGGAGGGAGAGTACCTTGAGGGTGCTTACCAGATTTGTGTAAACAAAATAACGCTACCCATTGAATGCTCCGTCTTTGACAGTCTTCCTTGGTGCACTTTTGGCATCACGTAAGAACCTGAAGTGATGTTTGGAGTCAGTCAGAGCTGAGGGGCCACATTAGCCAGCAACATGAGGAGAGATTTGCATCTTCAGAGGGCACTTCCTAAGAAAACTCCACAGTCATTATGTAAATAGCTGAACTCAGAGTTGTTTTCAGGGAGTTTAGAGAGCCACAGGCAATACAGTTGGCCAGAATAACAGTCCAGAACCAGCAGATGGTTTCCAACAGCCACCTAAATGCAGAAAAGGGGGGAGAACTCTGTGACTGTGTAATGTAGAATGCAGTGTTCCCAGCTGTTGGATGCAGAACTGCATTTATTTTATTGCAACAGTGCTATATTCAGTCTCAGTTAAATGCGCTCAAGAGACCCGTTTTCAAGTGTTATTCATACTATATGACCAACTCTTCATTACGAAAAGAGCATCCTGAGATAAAAAGACCACAAAATGAGTAATTCCTTTAAACAAAAAAAATCCCAAGAAAGCAGATTTCAGCAGAAGGAAATAATGTGCCACATACTGCTAGGAAGCAGACAGTCTAAACACTTCACACTACAACCATTGAATCATAGAATGCTTTGGGTTAGAAGGTTTTGGGTTAAAGATCATCTAGTTCCAACCCCCCTGCTGTGGGCAGGGATGCCATTCACTAGATCTGGTTGCTCAGGGCCTCATCCAACCTGGCCTTGAACAGAATATGAAGTATATTATCCTGATAGATGTAACATTGGAGTAATATGAAAGAAAATGATGTAGAGAGCTGTGTTTACAGCAGGAATTACAGGCAATTTCATCAACTATAAACCTCTGTCTGAAAACCTTTGCCAAGGCTGACTTTATGTGAGACTGAGGGGAAAAGAAATCTCTATCAGAGAGGGACAAAGGGGAAAAGAAATCTCTATCAGAGAGGGACAAAGTTTTTTTAACAGACTTGTTTGTAGAAGATAAAATACAGCTTCAGATCCACAGCACCCACACAGCTCCTATGCTTTTCCAGACAACACTGGCATCTCCGAATACTCCTGAATTCATCACCCTGCCAATTATTAGAAAAGGCCATATGAAGCAATACCCAAAGCAAACAGGAATTCATGCATTTCTCATTTCTCACTCCACATGCCAGTACCACATGCATTGGCCTGAATTCAGGGCCTTCTCCAGATGTTTTGGATAGACAAGATTTCTGCATAGGCTCTACAGTACATGCTGACACTTCCATGATGGGGCTGTGGTTCTTATTTTCAAAGTTATCTTTCAATAAGAGTATATTTTCTGTGTAAGAGCAAAGGAGAACTAAAAGAACAGTCCTCAGCAGATAAAAAAATTGTCTGTAGAAACTGCTTCTTGAGGATGACTGCCTTGACTAACTCAACAGATTCAATTTGCATTATTAACAATAAACATAATTACATAGATATATCAACCATACCTCCAGATAGTGCTGCAATTACAGGCTGATTGAACAGACTATGCACCATAAAACCAAAGCCACAGTTACTCAACAGAGAATGTGAACATGGTGAGACACTTGTGCAGTATTAGATTACAGTGCTGCAGGAAATTACAGAGGAGCCATTACATTACAGTCAACAGATTAATACAGAACCAGTACTTCAGGGAGGAGCAATTAAAGCCGACATATCTTCAATTCCAGTGGCAAGGTGGTGAAGCTAGTGGCTCCTAGGTTACCAGGGACCTGGTTTTTCTGATGTCTCAGACAATTCCCATTCCCCTGCACTGATGATAGCTCTCTCCCTTCTTTCCAGTTTCTACTCCCTTTAATACTCCAGTGCATTCAGTCCACTTATGCTTTTCATTGTTAGATTCAGCTGTTCTTTCCGTCTGCTTCAGTGGGCTTTGGGACTGTCCCTAAATGCTTTCTGACTTTAAATCTCTCCTCCAAACTCCTGTCTTTAATGAAAGCTTTGCTGGTGTATTTGTGCTGATGTGCTCTGCCCTCTGGCCTCCCTCTGCATTGCACTGTGAGGAGAGGACCTGGAGCAGGCATAATGGCTTTCCTGGGTTTTGCAAAGCAGAAGCACTTGCAGCATTAGATGAGTAATTATAACAACTCTGCCCTTTCATGATGGAAAACATACAAATCATTAGCAGTTAATAAAACAATGGAGCACACAGATTTGGCAAACATTTATTACCATCTAGGAATTTCAGACTGAGAGCCTAAGTAGTAGTCAGTATGGTACTTAGAAAGCATTTGTGTCTTTAGAAATATTGCTTTTTCTGAAATGAAAGGAAAAGCCTATTTCATGTTTTTCTCTTTCCATAAAAATTATTTCGGTATCTCTTCATCGTTTGATTGAGTCCTGCAAAGTGAATCCAACTAATTTATGTGAATGTTGATAATTACTGATGAAGTATTCAGTTTGTTAAAACCGTCCTCAGCTGTTAGTATATCAGTGGGTTGACTCTGAGGACCACTGGGTGATGGCATCTTTTCAACATCAGCAACCATTAATTAGCCAGGTGAAGAATGCTGTATTCCATTTAGATGGTAACTCCATATTTGATCACTTATCTCTTTCTCTTTGCCTCAAGTGTAGCAAGTTTCTTATCACACAGTCTTTTGTTCTAACTTTCGTAAAGCTACCAAAAACTCTACGGAATTTAGACCAGCTAATATGTTTTTAGAAAAGCTAATGTTTTGTAGAAAAAATCAATTTCTTATTACATTTTCCTGCCATGCAACAAGAAGTCACCATAGCAACATAATTCTGTACTCACTGCTGAAGTACCACAGGATCTTCTCTTACCAAATATGACAACTAATAAGCCACGCTACCTGGTATTTTGCTAACCTCTGCACAGGGAGAAAGGTATTTCTTCTTACACTCACTTTCCACTGGGTTTAGGATTCCACTTTGCTCTTGTTCTACTCTCACCCCTTGGAATCCTTTGGGCCAAACTTTGCCATTGCTTATGGGAATGTATTTGCCACCAGGTGAAAGAAGCATCTCTGATACTTCTCACATGGTGGGAGAAGTAGTTTCACTTCAGCTGTTGGATGGTGAGACCGAGACAGTCTCCTTCAGCTACCAGCCTGCCTGCAAGACTATGAGGCCTAACTTAGGGGGATTGTGTGTTGCTCTGAGACTTCCAAATGAGATCATATAAAGGCATAGGTTATTATAAACATAATTTTTAATAAAATGACTTGGTCTGCAGTATTCTGAAAACATGTATGAAACAATCTTCAAGGTGTCAGACTTTGCTACAGCATGGAAAGATTCCCAAGAATTTTATTACCAAAATTTTTTGAAAGCATCTGTACACTTCAGATATGTCGAATTTTGCTTGTCCAGTTCCAAATAATTCCTGCTCCAAGAAGTCTGCTTTTCAGTGGTAATCAGACCACAACACCAACACATATCAGTGGGAGTTGATGTGCAGATGAGTCAGTAGCCGGAAGCTCAGGTGAGCCATCCAAATGAATAGATACTGCAGAAAAATTAAACATATCACGTGTGGCACTAATCAACACCTACCACAGCCAGCAGGTAAACAGGATGGGACAGATGCTTTACAACATGCCAGCACACTTCAACCACTGGAGCAGGCAGGTGAAGTAAAAGTTATGCCATCCTGTTTACGCTGTAGTAAAGCACAGTATGATTAATACAGCTCGGAGAGTGAACATTTGCTGTACTGCTCAGCTGCCTCCTTAATAATTACTAAGCTAAGAAACAAACATATATTTCTAATTCCTTATGATTCTTGCTATTCAGCAGTTGATCATTTTTCCTTATTTCCTGATCTCCCTCTCTCAAATACATACATTTTAGTGCAATACCTTCCTTTAACTGTAACAGTATGTCAGAATTAACTGTGCCCTTTGCAGATAGAAATTGTTTTTTCTATTCCATTCAACTTGGCATCATTTGCCCTTCAAATAAATCTTTGATATATTAAATTTGGTCCTTCTGGCTACAGAACCAAAACCAGATTTGCTCAACTTTATTTAAGGTAGTTGTTAATCTGGAAAATGGACAAATATGTCACTTCCTTCCAAAGCTAATTAGGGATATCTGGTTGGACATTTTGACATTTTTCTTTGCAAAGTGTTTGGGGGTTGGTTTTTTTCCAAAAGTAAGACTATGGCAAGGGTTGGTAACAATTAATTTCTTTATTCAAAGAAAGCTTGAGAAAAAATTTCAACATTGTCAACTCATTCTACTTGGTTTTTAAACTAAAAACAGTTTCATTAATGTCTTACTGTTTGTAAATTTTAGCTAATTTAGAACCATGGAATCATTAGGGTTGGAAAAGACCTTTGGTATCATTGAGTCCAACTGATAACCCAGCACTGCCGCCTTCACCACTAAACCATGACTCCAGCTTCTTTACTTTAAAAGTGAAAAATAAATATGTTAAAACGACAAAAAATGCTTGTACCTATAGCTCTTGGAGAAGAGCCAGCACATAACAAGGAACAGGTTTATACACTGCAGCATGGAAGTTACTCTGGCTGATGACACTGACCTCGTCCACCCCATGCAGAAGCTCCATGTTTAGGGAATAGTCGTTCCTGGTTCCATCTGCCCAGCCCTGCAGCCTTCCAGAGACCAGTGCATGCTAACCCGATGGCACAGTGTGGTCCAACGTATATGGCCAAGAAAAACCAAAGAAACACGTGCAGCCCCAATACTGTTTTTATACAATCTCTTTAGGTGGTTTGTGACACTTAACAGTCTCCTAAGTTACCCTTCATAGCCCTCCCTCTCAGTGGAGAGTTAAGATTCATGTGTCCAGTAAGATATTGCCTTTCCCTGTGGATGAAAAAAACTTAATTCTGTTTTCACAGAAAATTTTACAGTATACTTCAAGCTTAAATAATAAACCTCTTAAACTAGTTATTGTTAAAATTAAGTGCATCAGCTACTTTTAAAGAATCGTCTCAGAAACCTTTCATATCTGACCTTGTTCTAAACAATACTGTAGTAATCAAAGCTTCAAAGCAAGTCTGTAGCTAATGCTGTCAAGACAATAAATTTTTAGTATATCTACATGTTGCTCTAATGTGGTTGCTGCCAAGAAAAAAAATTTCACAACAGTAAACTATGCATAAATATGTTTAGGAATATAATAAATGCCAACTCAGATTGTGCAAATGGAGGACAGCATATCCAAGAACATGAAGTTCATCCAGATTATTTCTAGCCATGCAGAAAATGTAGTTTTCAAATTGTTTAGGAAGTAAGAGTGTAAGGACTCCTCCTCTATTTTAGCATCTCCTTTCCAATGCACAGTAGAATCTGTCCACTTTGGCAATTGCTTCTATTTGACTAGCTGAAGAATCTCACTGGAGTCTTTGGTACCACGGGTGAGAACATGCATTGCTGTTTCAGGGGGATAAGCTCGTGGCTGCAGCCCTTACTCTCTACTCTGCTACAGCCTCTTGGTGCTAAGCCACAGCCATGAAGCTGCGCTAAAGCTGGGCATCCATCTGGGCTCTCCAATGAAATGAGGAATTAGCAAGCTGCCTCTGTTTCCTGTTTCCTGTCTTCCCTTGGGTAGGAGCCTGGCCAGCACGTGCAAGGAAACAAAGTCAAGGCAAGAGCTCTTTGTGCCTTGGGGATGCAGCAGAGTCACTGCAGACCAGAGGGGGCTGAAGCTGCTCTCATCCACACTGGGAGCAAGGCACAGAACACCAGGAAGGCATAAGGACCACAACTGAGAAACACAGCACCATGTCAAGAAGACCAGAGAACTTATGACTGGTGATTCAAGTCATGAAACATCAGGTGAAACTTTTCTAAGGGAATGCCATCTTTGTGAATACCCAATAATTCACATCAAAGGGGTTTTAGCTAAGAGACATTGATGTAGTTAGGGCTGAAGCTTATTGGCTTCCACTCCTTTTTGAAAATGAACTGGCTCAAATGTACAGTACAGACTTCAAGAAAAATAGTGGAGGTGAAGGTGACATTCCTATTTTTTTTAAATCATATTTGAGTCTTGGTGATGGGAGAAGGAGGAAGCAATCATGTTGCCTGATATCAGGCACTTATTTGAGCACCTTAATTTTAAAAAGTCGTGTCCTTGGTTCCATGGATGGACAATGTAAAATAAAAGAGTCTTCCAGAAGGTGGGAAGGCTTATTCTGAGTTTGGGGGAGAATCTTTGCTGAGTTGTTTCTATGAGGAGCCCACAAGGATTAGTATTCTGCTAATTATTATCCTTCACATCGTTACTTGCCAATTAGGAGGTGGTAGGAATTCCTTTCACTTCTAAACTGTTTGAATAACTTGTAAGCAGCAGAGAAGCTTAATGGTTAACTTGGTACTTCGACACATGCACACTTAAAAAAAAATCCAAATGGTCCATAAACTCCTGCATTTTTATTCATTTATTGAGGATGATGTAAGTTCAAAGCCCATTTATGAAAAGAGGGAGTCCAAATTGCAGCTTTTGAAAATGCAACCCACTATATGCAGCTGCAATAGCAAGATTAATATTTTTCCAATCTGTAGGTTTATTTCATTTTATGCAAGCATAAAAAGCTCTAGGCAGCTAGACATATACTAAGAAAGACAAATTAACATCAACAACATAAGCAATCTTAGTAATTTCCTGTATGTGCAAAGGGAAAATAAACCTCTTTGTTATGTACTAATCCCAAGCCAAATATTCCCCCAGCCCTTGCTGCCCTCTTCCTCTGCAAAGGCCTGGGAACAGAGCTGGGGGCTTTACAATATGCCTAAAAGATCAGCAGTAAGCTTACTGCAGAATAAAGAAGGGTAGAAAACACTAACTAAAAACAAAGCGCAAAAAACCCCACCCTCTCTGAACAAGTCTTGGTATTTTTTGATATGAAGAGCTTTTAGATGCCCCTGAGGCTATGTACATCTTTAACAAACAAGGACTGTGTGTTCCTTCCTGTTACCCCTGCTCACCCTTTTGGGTTTTTTTCTGGTAAGAACAAACCTAGATATCAGAGGCACTTGGATCATTAAACATATTTAAAGTTCCTAATTTGACATTATCTGTACTCTGAAACCAAACCAAAATTCTGGATGTGCGAAGTTAAGGCAAGCAGCCAGGTTACAGAACCACATTTCTATTTCATTTCCAGTTTGCCAGCACTATTCACCCCAAGAACTGAAAGCCATTAGCCAGATCACCCCAAACACAGTATTTCCCTTCTGCGGTTCATGTTTTCTGTCATGGCTGTTCCATAGTATGTCTTTAAGTGAATGAGCTGAGAGAAAATCTTGAGCACATTCTTTTACTATTGCTGCCATATATAATTTCCTAATATTTATAAAGGCTACAAAACCAGATAAGCTGTCACAGATTTGTCTTGTCAGCTCATAAATGGAAAGTTCAGCTTTTGCATTCATCCCACATCCTTACCGTTTAGGTCAGTTTATGCCATAATCCTCACAGTTAAAATGGCTGCAAAGCTACAATGGCACTAAAATCAGGCTTTCCTAAGAAAAAAGTGACAAGAATTCTCAATCATAACCAGAACTACCAATTATGGGTATAATTTGAAATAAATACGGGTATGTCTGAGTCTAAAGGGAGGAAAAATTGCATGATGGAAAGAACGTTCTAGCATCTTTACACTGTAAGGTTAAAAGAAATACAGATGCAATCCTGTAAGACTGTAAACTCCAGAAAGTGAATGTTATTAAAGGAAAGAACACCTGTTATATTTAATTTCATTTCAATGTCCTTAAAAGTTACAGAACAGCTGATACAATAACAAAAAGGCAGCTAATTCATAAAACAATAAAAACAATAGAAAAGTCTAATTAAATCCACAGTGCATGACAGTAACCCTTGTGAAAAAATGGAACCAAACCAAAGTAAATGATCAAAACCTCACACCCTTCTACACCGCTCAGCCAGTTACATTAATAATTAATAAAGTTCCCTACTCAGACAGGAATTCTGGAGAAAGTGTGAAAGAAAAAAAACAACATCAAAGCAAAACAATCCCACATCCTTCTGACTGCTGTAAACTGAAGCCTCTTTTCACAAATGCTCTGATCTTTACACTGAAAACAGCAATGGATGTAAATATAATCTATATGCTGGTAAACTGGGTGAGAGCAAGCTGTAAGTATTTTTAGACTGTGCCCTCATCTTGACTGTAACTTTCTGCTGATAGTGATGCTCTTTCAGCCAAATCTGAAGATCCCCCAGGACGAGGCAGGAGCTTTGGTTCTGGCAGGCAGGCACAGAGCAGCTGCTGTGCCCCCGCACAAGGACGGGACCTCTGGTGCAAAGAAATGGTGTAAACCAGGCTTGACCCCAAACTGGCTTTGGTTCAGGACTGAACTTTACCCATGTTCTTAAAGTGCTGCCCACAAGAAAAACAATTCTTACAGCACACACAAAAGTAATATTGTTTTTATATTGACTAACTGATGCAAAAGATGAAAGGAAGCATCAGGTATTGGGAAAAAACCCTGTAACTTTAAATATAGGGCATGAAGATTTGCCACTCTTCTTCCTCTGCTTCAGTTCTGCGCCCCTCACACCCACACACAC
>VZTE01004403.1:0-11108 GCA_013397775.1 Eulacestoma nigropectus
GAGGTTTTATTTAAGAAGCCAGGCTTAGTTTAAGAAGCCAGGTTTTGGTTAAGAAACCAGGTTTAGTTTAAGAAACCAGGTTTAGTTTAAGAAACCAGGTTTAGATTAAGAAATGAGGTTTTATTTAAGAAGCCAGATTTAGTTTAAGAAACCAGGTTTAGATTAAGAAATGAGGTTTTATTTAAGAAGCCAGATTTAGTTTAAGAAACCAGGTTTAGATTAAGAAATGAGGTTTTATTTAAGAAGCCAGATTTAGTTTAAGAAACCAGGTTTAGATTAAGAAATGAGGTTTTATTTAAGAAGCCAGATTTAGTTTAAGAAACCAGGTTTAGTTCAAGAAGCCAGGTTTTGGTTAAGAAACCACGTTTAGTTTAAGGAACCAGGTTTAGTTAAGAAAACAGGTTTTATTTAAGAAACCAGTTCTAGTTTAAGAAGCCAGGTTTAGTTGAGGAACCAAGTTTGGTTAAGAAATCGGGTTTAGTTTAAGGAACCTGGTTTTGTTTTAGAAACCAGGTTTAGTTTAAAAAAAAAGGTTTAGTTTAAGGAATCATGTTTAGTTTAAGAAACCAGGTTTTATTTAACAAACCAAGTTTTAGTTAAGAACCCGGGTTTAGCTTAAGAAATGAGGTTTAGTTTAAGGAACCAGGTTTAGTTTAAAAAACTAGGTTTAGTTTAAGAAACTGGGTTTAGCTTAAGGAACCAGGTTTCATTTAAGGAACCAGGTTTAGGTTAAGGAACCAGGTTTTATTTAAGAAGCCAGGTTTAGTTTGGCGAACCAGGTTTAGTTCAAGAAACCAGGTTTGTTTAAGAAGCTAGGTTTAGTTTAAGAAGGCAGATATAGTTCAAAAAAACAGGTTTAAGAAGCTAGGTTTTAGTTGAGAAACCAGGATTTGGTTAACACACCAGGTATAGTTTAATAAACCAGGTTTTATTTAAAAAACCAAGTTTAGTTTAAAAAACCAGGTTTGCTTAAGAAACCAGGTTTAGTTTAAGGAACCAGGTTTTGTTTAAGAAACAAGATTTAGTTTAAGAAACCAGGTTCAGTTTAGGAAACCACCTTTAGTTTAAGAAATCAGGTTCAGTTCAAGAAACCAGGTTTAATTTAGGTGCTCCCCTGTCCAAAACCCAGCAGAACCAAAGCCCAGCCCAGCCCAGCCTCACCATCCTCCCGAGCCAAGGCTGAGGACGTGAGCAGGATGAGCACTCCCTGGTCCCGCAGGTATTTGATGATTGCCTGTAAGGAACACAGAACGGGTCAGAGCTCTGCCCCTGTGCCCTCCTGGGCACAGCTGGCACCGAGCCCGGGCTGCTGGGGGAGCTGTGCCAACACCCCCAGCTCCTTCCCTTGGGAGCAGGACACGGCTCCTTTCATTCCACTTGGGATTTGGGATCAGGAGTGCTCCTTTCCAGGCCTCAAATTCCTCCCAGCTGTTCCTTACAAAAAAGCTAAGCTTAGTCAAGCTGGCTGTAATTGAGGAGGATTCCTAATCCATCGCTGCCAGGAATTCCCAAGGGGAAGTTATTCCCAGCATCTGGAAAATGCAACGTTCCAGCCACGGCCTGCCTGAAGCTTGGCTGGATTTTGGCGGCAGCGACATCAATGGATCCGTGGGAAAAACAATTGGCTGGAAAAGGGCTGGAATTCTGTGCCAGAGCCGGAGGAGCTCGCGGATAACGAGATAAGGGCTCTTATCAGCTTTGCCTTGCGTTTGGGTGTTGAGCTTGGACTGCCTCTCCTTCTCCACACTGGGATCTCCTTCTTCCATCTTTTCAGGGATCTTCCAGGAATTGAACAACCCTCATGCTTCCAGTGGAAGTTCACCGATCCCATTCCATGCGTTCAGACACAGCAGGGGGTTGGATTCAAGCCCTCATTCCTCCAGGAAAACACAACAGCTTTGGAAATGCTGCCCCATCCCAGTGGAATATTCGGGATTCAGGACAGGAGCTCCTCCTCTGGAACTGTCTCAAGCCAGGGAGGAGAAGGGATAAGACCCAGGAATTCTGCTGGATGGATCCAGCTCAGTGGAATGGCTGGGAATTCTCAGTGCCAGGATGATTTTCAGGGAGATGCGGAGGGAATCAAGCACTGAGGGACATCAATCAGCACCCACAGGAGCCAAAGCCACGCTCCCATTTTATCCCAGGCCCTGCAGCACGGAAAGGGAAAGGAAATCCAGGGAATTTTGCCTTCCCACTTTTGGGAGCTGCTGCCAAAGTGGATTCATCCATGGAGCTCAACGGCAGAGCAAGGGGAGGGAGGGAGCACATCCCAAAGGGGCTGAGACTCGCTGGAGTGAGGGATATGGATTCATCCAGGTTGGTATGTCATGGAATCATGGAATGCTTCGGGTGGGAAGGGACCTTAGGGATCATCCCATTCCATGGGCAGAGACACCTCCCACTATCCCAGGCTGCTCCAAGCCTCGTCCAGCCTGGCCTTGGACACTTTCAGGGATCCAGGGGCAGCCACAGCTTCTCTGGGAATTCTATCCTAGCCCCTCCCAGACAGGAATTCCTTCCCAATATCCCACCCAAATCTCCCCTTTCCCAGTGGGAAGCCATTCCCTGTGTCCTATCCCTCCATGCCTTGTCCCCAGTCCCTCTCCAGCTCTCCTGGAGCCCCTTTAGGCTCCGGAATGTGCTGGAAGCTCTCCCTGGATCCTTCCCTTCTCCAGGGGAACATTCCCAGCTCTCCCAGCCTGGCTCTAGCGCAGAGAGGCTCCAGCCCTGGGAGGAATTCCATGGAAGAAGGATGCTCCTGATGGATTTAATCCCCAACCTCTCCAACGAGCTCAGCAAGGAGAGATCTTTGCTAAATCCCCCTTTTTCTCCTCCCGTTTTTCCAACAGAAAATTAATCAATAATTCAAGGAATCCAAGTGCTTTTCCTTCAGGGATCCACAAACACTTCCTGTGGCACATTCCATGTGGGAAGCTGCACTTCCAGGCAGCTCGGAGCGAGAGGAGGACATGCCCAGCTGTGGATTTACAACTCTGGATTTACAGGAGGCATCAAATGGCAGAGAAAAGCAGGAACAGCAAATCCCAAATCCCAGTGGAAACGGATGTGGTTTTATCCTGGAGATACGAGGTGACAGGATAATCACAGTGGGAATAAAAAGGCTCATATGTGCTGGGAAAAAAATATATAAAATAAAAATATATCCCAAGGAAAATTTTCCAGAAATAATTCCCAGCTCATGGGGGTTCATCTTGAGGACACAAAGAGAAAGAATAAATGTTTGAGGGCAATAAAGGAGGAAAACAACATTGAAAGCAGGGAAATTAATTCCATTTTCCATCAGCTGTGGATAAACATCACCAAAATTCCATTGAAAAGCCACTTTTCTCCCAGAAACACACTCACCAAGTCCTTTTCCTTCAGGTTTTCCACCAGCTGATCCATTTTCTGTTGATCCTTATTGGATATTTCCACTTCGTAGAGACTGGAGTAAACCCCCTGGAAGCAGACTGGGGAGAAAAGAAAGGATTTGGCGTTGGAATGGTGCTTTTTCCATGGATTTTGAACCAACAAGTGCTGCTGTCCCAGAAGGATGAGGCTGAAATCGATGGAAGCACCGGGATTTTAAAGGAACTCCTCAGGATTTCTCTCCCTTCTCAACCAGCATCTCCCACCTCGTCCTATCCCGGGAATGGGCTCCTCACACCAGGAGAGCCCATGGAATGTGGCAGGAAAACATCCTGGGTGGTTTTTCTCCCATTTCCTTTGCATTTCTTGGCATTTTATCTCCTGCAATCCCACACGGACCTGATGTGGCTCCTTGTGGCAGTTCCAAGGGCACAGCATGAGGATGAGTTTCTCATCCCATGGGAATATTTCACACTCACCTTCATTCCCAGTGTAATTTCTCTTCCCAAATGCAGCTCCTGGCAGTTTTTTCTTCAAGTCAGACAATCCCATGACGTGGTTGATGTCCAGGTTGGGAGGCCTGTGGGGACCAAAGGATTTTGGGATTAAGGAGAGCTGGGAGTCCTGTGGAACCAAAGAAAGGATCCTGTTTGCAACCAGGATCCTCAAATCCTGAAAACCCTCAAATCACAGATCCTGGAAGTGTTTAAAGCCAGGTTTGGAGCAACCTGGAAGGTGTCAGATCTAAATAATTTTAAAGCTCCCTTCCAATCTAAACCATTCCTGGATTTTACATCCAGACCCAACACCACCTTCCTGACACTGTCCAGACATTCCAGCAGCAAAGGGATGGGGTAGGAGAGACAAAACTGCCACAGAGACACCCAAAAATGGCACAGAAGGGGTCAACTTACAGCTGGGCTGGGATTGTGGAGCTGTAGGGGGTCCTCAGGGCGATGGTGCACAGCAGCTGGCCCCGGATGGAGAGCTGTCCCCTCCATGGGCAGTACAGGGCTGCAGGGAAAAGGGACAACAGCTCAGGGATAATGGAAAAAAAAGCAGGAGAGGAGAGCAAAGAGATAAAAACCCATTGATAAACTCAACCCCAACCCTAAAAACCACCCAAAAATCACCCAAATCACCCCAAAAGCTCTTACCTTTGTGGTTACGCTCCGCTCTGGAGAAAAGGAGATGAATAAAAAAAAAAAAGGCTATTTAGAGATGGGAAAAGCAGGCAACAAAAAGGGAGAATTTTGGGATGAGAAGGAGGTTTGGGATGCTTACGGGTTCTGTATGGCCAGCACAGGCATGTCCTTGGGTTCCCTGTACTGGCAGGCCAGGAAGATGTAGGGACACACCTGCCTGGGCCGCTCGGCCGTGCTGCCACCGCTCACCTCGTACACGTAGTACTGGGAAACAAGGAAAACACAGGGAATGCTGAGGTGAGAATGAGGGAGCCACAGGTGCTCCCCACTCCCAGGCCTGCCCCAGGTACCTGGCTCTGCTCGAAGGCCTGGCAGGGGCTGCTCTTGGTGGGGCCGTGGTTGGACACGTGGCAGTCGTAGCCCGGGGAGGGGCAGGTGGAGGTGGTGGTGGAGTTCTCAGCGATCACTCTGACCTTCCCCTGCAGCAGAAAATTCCATAAAACCATGGGATTATTCCCAGAAATGTGTTTTAGCAGGCAGAAATCCTCCTTCTCCCCAAAGCTGTGGGTGCTGGAAGCTCTGTGCTCATCATGGGGAGAGGGGTGTGGTCGCGGCATCCCAAAAATTCAGGCAGGTTTGGGATGGGAGAGGAATCTCCAGTCTCAGGAGTGGGGTTTTGGAATCAGCTCCAGACAGCAGGAATCACTAGGAAGGGAAAAAAAACCCCTAAAATCCCCAAAAATTCCTGAAAATCCAAGGAAAAAATGACTTTCTGGAGCCTGATTTTACACCCCACCACAACCAAGGGCACCAAAATCTCCTTCAAAGAGGAATCGCCAATCTCAGGAGAGTAAATGGGAGCAGAATGGTTTTGGAACCAGCTCCAGCCACAGGAGTCAGCAGGAAGGGAAAAAAACTCCTAAAATCCAAAAAAATTCCTGAAAATCCAAGGAAAATGTGACTCTGTGGAGTCTGATTTTACACCCACAACAGTTATGGACACCAAAATGTCCTTTAAAGAGAAATCTCCAATCTCAGGAGTGGGGTTTTGGAACCAGCTCCAGACAGCAGGAATCACTAGGAAGGGGAAAAAAAACCCCTAAAATCCAAAAAAATTCCTGAAAATCCAAGGAAAATGTGACTCTGTGGAGTCTGATTTTACACCCCACCACAACCAAAGGCAGCAAAGTCTCCTCCAAACCTGTCTGGTGGCTTCTGAAAACCATTTCCCATAAAAGACACGGGGTTTTACCTTGATCAGCTTACAAATGACAATATATCCCGATTTTCCATGGTGCCAGGGCCTGGGATGGAGGCAATCTGCATACTTGGAAATATAAACCCCTAGGAAAACAAAGCAGTGCAGGAAAATGTAAATTTTCTGTCATCAGGTAAAGCTGTTCCCAAAAATACTCTGTCAAAGAGGATTCTCCTCATGGAAATGGGAATTTCTGCAGTAAAAAGGGTGGAATTCTGACTCTTTCCCTTCTTTTTTTTGGCTCTTCACTCCTGGTTTATGGTCGTAGGGAAGTGCATGGGAGAAACAGGGAATGGGATGCAAAGAGACACCAAAATCTTCAGCTTACTCCACCAGAAATATTTCCAGAAAATGAGAAATATTCCCAGAAAATGAGAAATATTCCTAAAAAATAATAAATATTCCCAGAAAATCAGAAATACTCCCAGAAAATCAGAAATATTCTCAGAAAATCAGAAATATTCTCAGAAAATCAGAAATACTCCCAGCAAATCAGAAATATCCCCAGCAAATCAGAAATATCCCCAGCAAATCAGAAAGACTCCCAGAAAATGAGAAATATTCCCAGAAAATGAAAAATATTCCCAGAAAATCAGAACTACTCCCAGAAAAACCAAAATATTCCCAGAAAATGAGAAAAATTCTCTGGAAATCAGAAATATTCCCAGAAAATCAGAAAAATTCCCAGAAAATCCAAAATATTCCCAGAAAATCAGTTATTGTGGTGACAAAGGTTGTTATCAATAAGAGGGGAAAAGCCTGAAATGCAGAGGTGAAGGGATAGTGACATTCCTTAGGGAAGATCCCATCCTCATCTGCTTGAAGGAGCAGGAAAAAAGAGAATTTTCCACGGATCTTTACAGAAAAAAACCCAGGCAGTACCAGGAGTTTTGCCCTTCTGCCTTGGCTTTTAAAGGAGTTGGTATTCCCAGGACAGGAATCCTGGTTTTCCAAATGGGAATTTTACCTTTGGCTGGGTCGCCCAGAGTGGAAATGGAGCTGCTGTTGACACGGAGGCCGGTCTCACACACCTCCTTCGCCTTCAAGAGAACACCAAGAGCCACTTTTGCCACCTTTTTTTTCCAGGATCAGGGACACAGAGATCAAAATCTATCCCACAACAGCTGGAAAAACACTGGGATGTGGTGTCAGTCGATTATTGATCCTTATGATCCTCAAAAAATTGGGGTCATAAGGAAAAATCAACACAATATCCACAGGAAAATCCAACAGGGAGAAAAGTGGATTATTTTGTTGTAATTTAACCCAAAGTGAACAGAATTAAGCACAATTTGGGCCACTCTTATCCTCAGAGCCATCATTAAATCATGTTAGAAGGGAATTCCCAGAAGATTCCCTGATTTTCACAAAATCCAAAGCATCTTTGTGAAAAGTGAGCAGGAATAATTTGGTGGCAGGCTCTCTCCCTGCCCAGCTGCCAAAATCCAAGGAATTTACCCCAAAAACCACCTGACCGACACCTGTCTCCTGTCACAAAAGTGCTTTGCTTTTCCAAGAGCACGTGACAGCCTTCCCCATCAGGGATATTGGGAAGGAATTCCTGGCTGGGAGGGTGAGGAGAGGCTGGGCTGGAATTCCCAGAGAAGCTGTGGCTGCCCCTGGATCCCTGGGAGTGTCCAAGGCCAGGTTGGACCACTCTGGGATAGTGGGAAGTGTCCCTGCCCATGGCAGGGATGGAATTGGCTGGATTTTCATGTCCAACGCAAATAATTCCATGATAAACCCACCGGGACAAAGGGAAATTCCTTTTTCCTCCCTGCAAACCTCAGCACGATCATTCCATCCCTAAAACCTCCCAGGAGCTGCTTCCAGAGCTATTTCCAGCAGGAATTCCTCTGGTAACTCAACCACCAGATCTCCCAGGCTTTGATGGGACAGAAAACAGGGATTTGACCCCAAAGTTGAGCTGGACAAACATTCCCAGTTACCTCTTCCTCCTTATCAAACAGCAGGAACGCAAAGGTCTCCTGGAGCTCCTCCTGGCTGTATCCAGCAGCTTCCTTGGCTCGGGCAAAAGCCTTGAGCTGCAAAAAAACCAACCAATTATGTTCTGGTGGCACTGCAGGTGATGCCTTAGGTTCCAGCTTTTATATTTTTAAATCCTGCGCTGCCCGGTGTGGAACTCTGAAGTTTCTTGGAGCCTGTCGGCTGTTGCTCTCTTATGCCAGAGAGACACAACAAAGTCTCTTCGAGCTTGTTGTTCAAGGACACTTAGGCTGTCCTAGGCCCAAAAGGTGTCAACCAGGGCCTCTGGAGAGGTGGAGAAATTGAAGAAATCCCATCATTAGCTAAACTTTAAATGGGTGGATTTATGCTGATATGCAAATGAACCCAACCTATCAAAGTGTGAAGAAATCAGGACTCGTCATCCATCTTGGGGTCCAGCTTGGATGAAGCCTTTGGCTCCCCAGGCTGCACCTTTGAAGGCCTTTCAAATCAATATCCACCTTTATTCCCTCACTCCTGTCTGGTCTGTTTCTAGTGATGCCAGGATGATTTTTTGCCTTTTTTTATATATACCCCTTTTATATACCTTTTATATAGCTTTAGGTCTTTTTAGTGCTTTTAGCCCACATACTTGTAATTCCTTACGTCTGATAACTCAGCTAGACCCAATATTCCATTAAGGCAGGAGACCAAACATCCTGGAAGTCTGACAGTTAAGAGGTCAGAAAGAGCCAGACACCAAGGTCCTCCCTAGAACACATTCTGTAAACTCAGATAGGCCCATCCAGGGGGAAGGTCCCTCGGACGAGGGGTTCACTCGAGCCTCTCTCATTAGGGCATCTTTGATAGGGATGCTAATTTGCCAGGCCTATAATGAATCTTTGCTAGATATGCTAATTTGCCAGGCCTATAACTGTGTGTGCATTTTCGGGGTGTGGGGCAATGCATTGCACCTGGATGGGGTGCACCTAAGGATCCTTAAATAAATACCGAGGTAAAAACCCTTTTTCCCCTCGAAACGTGTTTGGCTGTTGATTTTAAGACCAGGGAAAGGCAACACTAGGCAGCCACCCCAGGCATCACAGGGATGTGGGGTGGGGACAGCGTGTCCCAAACATTTCCAGCAGGGCCAGAGCGATGCTGGATCAGCTCCTGCGCCCTCAGGAAAATCGTCGGGAGAGCAGAGCTGGAGCTGACTCCATGAAATTTCAGGGCTTCATAAAAAGTTGGAGAAGGGTGGGGTTTTTAAGAGGTTTGGAGATAAGAAAGGAACAATCTCATCACTGTTTTTGCTTCTTTTGGTTTCAGAACTCCCAGGCAAATCAAGAAGTGACTTGATTCCTGATTTCCCATTTTTTTATCCAGCTCCAGAGGGATTACCCAAGATTTAGGAGGGATTTTAACCTTTCTCCAAGCTGGAGAGGGACTCGGGACAAGGGATGGAGGGACAGGACACAGGGAATGGATTTAAACTGATACAGGGATATTGGGAAGGAATTCCTGGCTGGGAGAGTGGGGAGAGGCTGGAATAGAATTCCCAGAGAAGCTGTGGCTGCTCCATCCCTGGAAGTTTTCCAGGCCAGGCTGGAGCAACCTGGGATAGTGGGAGGTGTCCCTGCCCATGGCAGGGGTTGGAATTGGATGTTTTTTAAGGTCTCTTCCAACCCAAACCATTCTGTGATCCCAAAATTTTTAAGTCCTATTTCATCCATGACAAGCAGACTGGTGATTCCCATTCCCAGAGAACACAGCCAGTTTTCCATCCCAATGTATGTGGGAATGTGGGGATGAAGGGATTTTAAAAGAGATTCAGGCAGCTGGGAAAAAAAGAGGTTAAAAGTGGTGCCTGCACAGGTGAAGGCAGAGAAATCCCAAAAATCTGCCTTGAGGTCCCTCAGCAACCCATGGAAGCTCTCCTGATGAAGGGAATTCACCCAATTCCAAAGGCTGCTCCAGGAATATTGAGAACCACTGGCTGCAAGGATTTTTTTATTCCTGATTGGGATGGAAGTGCACGGAAGGGAAGGAAAAGTTCCTCGAGTCGGGAATTGCAAAAGGGGCTCTGTGAGGCGGAGGAAACACAGAGCTGTTAAAAAATCAATTCCAGAGGTCTGCAGCTCCCAAAAAATCCCTTTCCAGCAGCAGGCAGCCTCACCTCACTCAGGAAAAGATCATTTTCCACCAGGATTGCCTGGCTGTACTGGAAACCGTCCTGCGAGGTGGAGTCCAAGTAGGAGCTCTGCAGCACTGCCACTGCCCTCTGCAAGAGGGAATTGGACTCCTCCGATTCCGCGGGAAAACCTGTGGGGAGAAAGGGAAAACCAGCTGGAAACATTCCCTTTGGGAATTCCCACGCCACTGTGAGGCCTCAGAATCAGGTGGTGCAAGAGCATGGCTCGCTACATCCCAAATTTTTGGAAGTGAAAACACCCTTTGGCAGGAGGGATCCGAGCTCCTTGTTCATCCCAGAGTTTTCCCTTTCCAACAGAAAGGAAAAACAAATCCATAGCAACCACCAGAAGGAAAATAAATCCTAAATGTATAATTTCCAGTGATAAATTAACTTTATCAATGAGATTCCAAATCCCAAACTCAGGGTTTGAGTCCTATTTTTAAGGGTAGATTTTAAAATTTTTTGTCTTTTCCTCACCTGGATTAAAAAGAAGAAAAGAAAAATCCATTCCCGGTGTCACTCGTTAACCCTCTCCAATTATTCCAGGATAAAAAAAGGATCTCATTTAAGGAACAGGGAAAATAAGTGAAAATTGGGTGTATCCAACTCATTTAGCTCTGCTCTTTAAGCCCGGCTGCACTCGCAGGTTTAGCAGGGAAAAAGGAAAGGAAAAGACAATTCCAGACGAGGCAAAAATGTGGAAGGATCCAAAAATGGTCCAAGAAAAACAAGGCTGGAGAGGATGGAAATTTGGAGCGCACAAAGGAAAGTCTGTAAAGAACTTTTGCCTGGTTTAAACCTTTTTTTTGAGGTCTTTTGTGCCCTCTTTTATTCCCTTTTTCCCACTTTCAGGTGGACCCTCCGCAATCCTTGGAATTAGGGGGAAAAAAGCAGATTAAGAGCAGAAAAATGGGAAATAAAGAGATTTTCCAGCTCTTTTCCAGCATCATCTCTTTGGGCCTTACGAGGAGAGGGAAAGTTCATTTTGCTCATTTCTCTTTTGTTTCTCTTCCCGTGTTCCCTGCATTCCCAAGGAAGCAGCCAGAGCTCAGACTTCTCCATGGAAATCATGGAATGAAGTCTCAGCTCAGCTCCAAGGACCAAACACAACCTCCCTTTTTTCTCTCTTGCTGGAGCACCAGAACTTTTTCTGGGAAGCACCAGATATTTTCAGGGATAAAAGTAAAAAAAA
>VZTE01004403.1:24637-74400 GCA_013397775.1 Eulacestoma nigropectus
AGGACAGGTTTGGGGGCCTCAGGACAGGCTTGGTGGTTGCAGGATGGTTTTGGGGATTGCAGGGTGGTCTTGGAGCTTTCAGGATGGTTTTGGGTGTTGTAGGGTAGCTTTGGGGCTTTCAGGATGGTTTTCGTGTTGCAGGGTGGGGTTGGGGGTTGTAGGATGAGTTTGGAGCTTTCAGGATGGGTTTGGGGGTTGCAGGGTGGTTTTGGGGCTTTCAGGATGGTTTTGGGTTTTGCAGGATGGATTTGGGGGTTTCAGGATAGTTTTGGTGCTTGCAGGACGGTTTTGGGGATTAAAGTGTGGTTTTGTGGGTTGAAGAGTGGTTTGGGGAGTTCAAGTGTGGTTTTGGGGTTAAAGGGTGGGTTTTGGGGGGTTCAAGGGCGGTTTTGAGAGCGAATGGCCTCTCACAAGGACAGGAATAAGGGGATGCTCTTGGGAGAGCATCAGGGCCTGGGGAATGATCCCTGTTCCTCCCTCAGTGCTCGTGTGCAGGGTTGTGGGGCTGGGGAAGAGGGGATGTTCCCACCTTGGAGCTGCGGGTCATCGAATTCCAACCCCTGCCGTGGGCTGGGACACCTTCCCTATCCCAGGCTGCTCCAAGCCCTGTCCAGCCTGGCCCTGGACATTCCCAGGGATCCAAGGCAGCCAGAGCTGCTCTGGGAATTCTATCCCAGGGCCTCCCTACCCTCCCTGCTAGGAATTCCTTCCCAATATCCCATCCATCCCTGCCTTCTGGCAGTGGGAAGCCATTCCCTGTGTCCTGTCCCTCCATGCCTTGTCCCAAGTCCCTCTGCAGCTCTCCTGGAGCCCCTTTAGGCCCTGGAATGTGCTGGAAGCTCTCCATCTTTGTTTGGATTTGCTTCTCCTGACATAAACCATGAGGAACCCTTCCCATCCTTAGCCTGGACATCAGCACTGAGGGCCAGCAGGGTCTGGATGGTGTGTCCGTGTCCTTCCTGCAGAATGTGGGATTTGGGATCAGCTCTGCACTCTGAGCCATCCCTAACCTGGAACGGCAGATTTGCTCTGTCCTGGTCAGATCTGGGGGTGCCAGGATCTCCAGAGGATCTTGGAGCACATGGAAGTCAGGGTCAGCTGCCCATGGCAGGAAAGTTCGGATCCATGAGGCAGGAATTGCTCCAGCTGCTGTTATTCCATGGGAATTGGCCAGGAAGGTGCCACCAGGCAGCTTCCTAAAATCCCAGAGCGGTTTGGGTTGGAAAAGACCTCAAATCCCATCCCAATCCCATCCCATTCCATGGGCAGGGACACCTTCCATTATTCCAGGGTGCTCCAAGCCCCATCCAGCCTGGCCTTGGACACTTCCAGGGATCCAGGGGCAGCCACAGCTTCTCTTGGAATTCCAGCCCAGCCCCTCCCCACCCTCCCAGCCAGAAATTCCTTTCCAGTATCCAACCTGTGGGATGCCAAATGCCCACGTTCTTCCATGAATCCAGAGTTTGGGAAGGTATTTTTGAGGTGGAATGGTCCTTGATCCCAGTTCCCTCTCCCTCCAGGAATCCAGAGTTTGGGAAGGTGTTTTTGAGGTGGGATGATCCTCGATCCCATCTCTCTCTCCTTCCAGCCAGCCCATGCTCCTCCAGGAATCCAGAGCTCCACAGAATCGTGGAAGAATTTAGATTGGAAGGGTTAGAAACCCATCTTGTTCCGACACCCAACACCTTCCACTGTCCCAGATTGCTCCAAGCCCTGTCCAGCCTATCCTGGGACAATTCCAGGGGTGGAGCAGCCACATCTTCTATGGGAATTCCATCCCAACCTCTCCCCACCCTCCCAGCCAGAAATTCTTTTCCATTACCCAACCTGTGGGATGCCAAACACCCGTTTTTCTGTATCCACAATTTGATTTCTTAACTCCTTGATTTTTTTCCTTCTTTCCCAGGTTTCTGGGCTGACCGGACCCCGGTGCACGAGGCCGCCCGGAGAGGGGAGATCCTGCAGCTGCAGCAGCTCATCGAGAGTGGCGCCTGCGTCAACGCTGTCACCTACGACTCCATCACCCCCCTGCACGAGGCCAGCCTCAGGGGACAGGCCCAGTGTGTCAAACTGCTGCTGGATGCGGGGGCCCAGGTGTGTATCCGGCTCTGATCCAGCTGGGAATTCAGCTGGATTGGTGTTTGGGAGCTGTTTGCGGGGTCGGGATTGCGCCGTCAGCTCTAGAGCCAAAATCAAGGTGGCTGAAATGAGCCAAAACCCTGATGGCCAAGTTGTGGATCTTCACTCCAAGAAAGAGCTGGAGGAGCTGGAGTGGGTCCAGGGAAGGGAATGGAGCTGGGAAAGGGCCTGGAGTGGCTGAGGGAGCTGGGAAAGGGGCTCAGCCTGGGGAAAAGGGGGATCAGGGGGGACCTTGGCTCTGCACAACTCCCTGACAGGAGGGGGCAGCTGGGGGGGTCAGGCTCTGCTCCCAGGGAACAGGGACAGGAGGAGAGGGAACGGCCTCAGGCTGGGCCAGGGGATGTTTAGATTGGATTTTAGGGAAAATTTCTCCATGGAAAAGGTGGTAAAACATTGGAACTGCCCAGGGCAGGGGTGGAGTCTCCATCCATCCCTGGAGGGATTTCAAAGCCCTGTGGATGTGGCACTTGGGGGACATGGGCAGTGGTGGCCTTGGCAGTGCTGGGAATGGTTGGACTCGATGCCTTAAGAGGCCTTTCCCAAACTAAATGATTCCCTGACTCCCTGATTCCAGGATCTCGTGTCCAAACCGAATAAGAAAAACAAAGGGAGATTTTTGTAGCTGTTTTTAGAGCCCTCCCAGGGATTTTTCCTATTAAAATCACTTCTCCTTCCTTGTTCTCCTGCACATCTTTTCCAACCCTAAGGATTCTCCAATTCCATGAATATTCCTCAGGCTTGGAGCTGTGTAGCAACAAAGACCAATCCAGCCTTGGGAAAGCCACTGGGCTTCCCATGGGCTTATATTCTGGAGGAGCTGCTCTCTTCCCAGGGAGCAGAGTGAATCCAGGCACTGGGAAGCTCCCCCAGAGCCAAGCCTGTGCTCCAAACAGGAAAACAGGGACAGGAGGAGAGGGAATGGCCTCAGGCTGGGCCAGGGGAGGTTTAGATTGGATTTTAGGGAAAATTTATCCATGGAAAAGGTTGCAAAGCATTGGAATGGGCTGCCCAGGGCAGGGCTGGAGTTGCCATTCCTGGAGGAATTTCCAATCCCTATGGATATGACACTCTGGGATGTGGGCAATGCTGCTTCACCTGAACTCCACCATCTTCGAGCTCTTCCCTGACCTTACCAATTCCAGGATTCCATGATCCCAGCCGAGATTTTTCCCACCTTTTCCCACAGGTGGATGCCAGGAACATCGACGGCAGCACCCCCCTGTGCGACGCCTGCGCCTCGGGCAGCGTTGAGTGCGTCCGGGTGCTGCTGTCCCACGGCGCCAAGGTGAACCCTCCCCTCTACACAGCCTCTCCTCTCCACGAGGCCTGCATGAACGGTAAATCCAGGGATTTTCCATTTCCGTGGATATCTGCAGCTTGGGGGTTGGGCAAAAAAGCACCAAATGGCTTCGTTTGGTCGTAAGGTGTTCGATCTCTGCTGGCGTTGCGAGGTTGTTGGGTGGGAAGGGAGCGCCAGAGGGTTTTTGGGAAGTGCCAGAGAGTTTTTGGGAAGTGCCAGAGGGTTTGGGAAGTGGCAGAGGGTTTTTGGGAAATGCCAGAGGTTTTTGCGAATTCCAGAGGTTTATGGGAAGTGCCAGATGGGAAGTGCGAGAGGTTCTTTGGGAAGTGCCAGAGGGTTTTTGGGAATTCCAGAGGGTTTTGGGAAGTGCCAGAAGTTTTTTTGGGAAGTGCTGGAAGTTTTTTGGTATTTCCAGAGGTTTTTTGGGAAGTGCTAGAGTTTTTTTTGGGAAGTGCCAGAGGGTTTTTGGGAAATGCAAGAGATTTTTGCGAATTCCAGAGGTTTATGGGAAGTGCCAAATGGGAAGTGCGAGAGGTTCTTTGGGAAGTACCAGAGGGTTTTTGCGAATTCCAGAGGGTTTTGGGAAGTACCAGAAGTTTTTTTGGAAGTGCGAGAGGTTTTTTGGGAAGTGCCAGAGTTTTTTTGGATTTCCAGGGGTTTTTCAGGAAGTGCCAGAGGTTTTTTTGGAATTCCAGAGATTTTTTTTGGGAAGTGCCAGAGGTTTTTTGGGAAGTGCTGCTGCCTGTGCTGCTCCTTATCCTATTCCCGGCTTTTTCCAGCTGGAGGGTCTGTCCAGGGAATAAGGGAAAGCCCAAAGGCTGGAATGTCCCTGGTGTGTCCCAGCTGCTTCCCTCATCCTCTCCTGGATGTTTGGATCAGGGCGATGGAGCAGAGGAATATTTCATCATGGAATCCTGGAATGCTTTGGGTGGGAAGGGACTGGAAAACTCCTCTCATTCCAAGCCCTGCGCACCTCCCACTATCCCAGGGTGCTCCAAGCCCCGTCCAGCCCGGCCTTGGACACTGCCAGCGTCCAGGGGCAGCCACAGCTTCTCTGGGAATTCCAGCCCCTCCCCACCCTCCCAGCCAGGAATTCCTTCCCAAAATCCCACCCCAAGCTCCCTTTTCCCAGTGAGAAGCCATTCCCTGTGTCCTGTCCCTCCATGCCTTGTCCCAAGTCCCTCTCCAGCTCTCCTGGAGCCCCTTTTAGGCTCTGGAATGTGCTGGAAGCTCTCCCTGGATCCTTCCCTTCTCCAGGTGAACATTCCCAGCTCTCCCTGCCTAGCTCCGGAGCACAGGGGCATTTTTGGGAAACAGGGAATTCCCAAATCCATGGCTCTGGGCTTTTCCTTGTGGAGCCTTTTCCCGAGGCTCGGCGGTGATTCCCTGCTTTTTGTTAAGCTCTGTTATCCCCACTGGGAAAGAAAAGCTGGAATGACCTCGGAGGTGATCCCGTCCACCCAGGGCAGGATCAGCTCCACCAGCAGCAGGGAATTCCATGGAAAAACTTGGATTTCCCTGTTTTGACTTGGATTTTCCCAGTTTTAACTTGGATTTTCGCGTTTCAACTGGGATTTTCCTTTTTGAACCTGGATTTTCCCATTTTAACTGGGATTTTCCCTGTTTTAACTGGGATTTTCCCATTTTCACTGGGATTTTCCCGTTTTGACTTGGATCTTCCCATTTTAACTGGGATTTTCCCGTTTTCACTTGGATTTCCTCGTTTGAACTGGGATTTTCCCTGTTTTAACTGGGATTTTCCCATTTTCACTGGGATTTTCCCGTTTTGACTTGGATCTTCCCATTTTAACTGGGATTTTCCCGTTTTCACTTGGATTTCCTCGTTTGAACTGGGATTTTCCCTGTTTTACCTGGGATTTTCTCGTTTGAACTTGGATTTTCCCGTTTGAACTGGGATTTTCCCTGTTTTACCTGGGATTTTCCTGTTTTGAGTGGGATTTTCCTGTTTGAACTGGGATTTTCCTGTTTGAAGTGGGATTTTCCCATTTTAACTTGAATTTTCCCTGTTTGAACGTGGATTTTCCCATTTTCACTGGGATTTTTCCCGTTTTCACTGGGATTTTTCCCGTTTTCACTGGGATTTTCCCATTTTCACTGGGGTTTTCCCATTTTAACTGGGATTTTCCCCGTTTGAACGTGGATTTTCCCTATTTTGACTGGGATTTTCCCTATTTTGACTGGGATTTTCCCTGTTTTGACTGGGATTTTCCCATTTTGACTGGGATTTTCCCATTTTGACCGGGATTTTCCTGCTTTCCGTGCCCGTAGGCAGCTCGGAGTGCGTGCAGCTCCTCATCGACGTCGGTGCCAACCTGGAGGCCCACGATTGTCACTTCGGGACCCCCCTGCATGTGGCCTGTGCCAGGGAGCACCTGGATTGCGCCAAGCTGCTCCTCAAGGCAGGTACGGAATTCCCAGGCTCTGCTCCAGCCGGGAGTGACTCGGGAATGTCTCAGGGAAGCGTTGCCCTCAGTGGAATTCCATTGGAGCGTTGTTCCCTTGCAGCGGGATAGGTGGGAAAGGGGAAGAATCTGGGGTTTTCTGGAGGGAAATTCCCGCTCGGATGTTTTCCCAGAACTCTCCAGGTTGGGAAATTCCAGCCTTGGAATTGGCCTTGGAGCAACCTGGGACAGTGGGAAGTGTTCCTGCCCATCTGGAAAATCTTTAAGGTCCCTTCCAACCACAACCATTCCATGATTCCCATTCCCTTCATTTACTCAAATCCATTCAAATCCCACGATTTCCCGCTGGGATTGGCTGGATCCAGGTCTCACATCCCGCTTTTCCTCTCATTTTCCTGGGAATTTGAGTTGTCCTTCCCTTCCCCAGGAGAAGATTCAGCCCAGGGGTGAGGATTTATTGAAAGGAACATTATTATGGAAAAATTCCATAGGAATTTTGCTTCCGGCTGCTAGGATTCCCTGTCTAGGGCAGCCAGGAACAGATTCCCTAAAAATTCCAGTTTCTCCTTCATCCCAATTAATTAATTCAACTAATTAAGCTCAGTGTGGCCACACATCCCTAAAAAGATTGGAATTCAGGTCCCCCACCTCTGCTGAAAAAGTTGGTGATCAAATTCCAGCACTTTTTGGGAGTAGAGAAGGATTTTTTCCTTAAAACTTATAAAAACTTGGAAAAATATCCAGAACTAAACTTATCCCTGCTCTGGCTGAGCTGGAACATCCCACGGATGTTTCTGTGAGAATAGTTAACAAAGTCCTCCCTGCCTGGAGTGGGAATATTCCATGGAGAGGACTGGGAATGGCTTTTCAGGAAGCAATTCCCACCCAAAAACCTGGATTGAAATCCCTCCTCCTCAGGAAAACACCAAACTAGAGGAGCAAATCCATGAGCACTCGGATTCTCTGCTTTTCCTGGGTTTTTTTGGAAAACTTGTATTTTCCCAAAATTTTTCCATTCCATCAAACCATTCCTTAATTTTGGGACAAGCCAGGATTTTCCAGGATGGATTTTTCCCAGTGTTCCCATCAAACCATTCCTTAAATTTGGGGCGAGCCAGGCTTTTCCTGGGTGGATTTTTCCTTTTTCCTTTGTTCCCATCAAACCATTCCTGGTTGGATTTTTTTTCCTGGATGGATTTTTCCCTGTGTTCCCATCAAGCCATTCCTTAACTTTGGGCGAGCCAGGCTTTTCCAGGATGGATTTTTCCTCTTCCCAGTGTTCCCATCAAACCATTCCTTAATTTCAGGGCAAGCCAGGATTATCCGGGATGGATTTTTCCTTTTCCCTGTGTTCCTCTCAAGCCATTCCTTAATTTTGGGGCGAGCCAGGCTTTTCCTGGCTGGATTTTTCCTCTTCCCTGTGTTCCCATCAAACCATTCCTGGATGGATTTTTCCTTTTCCCTGTGTTCCCACCAAATCATTCCTTAATTTCGGGGTGAACTAGGCTTTTCCCAGATGGATTTTTCCCGGTGTTCCCATCAAACCTTTCCTGGATGGATTTTTCCTTTTCCCTGTGTTCCCACCAAATCATTCCTTAATTTTGGGGTGAACCAGGATTTTCCGGGGTGGATTTTTCCTCTTCCCTGTGTTCCCATCAGACCACTCGCAGATGGATTTTTCCTTTTCCCTGTGTTCCCATCAAGCCATTCCTGGTTGGATTTTCCCTTTTCCCTGTGTTCCCATCAAACCATTCCTTAATTTCGGGGCGGGCCAGGCTTTTCCCAGATGGATTTTTCCCTGCCAGATTTTTCCCGGCTGGATTTTTCCCGCTGTTCCCAGGGGCCAACGTGAACGCTGCCAAGCTGCACGAGACCGCCCTGCACCACGCGGCCAAGGTGAAAAATGTGGATCTGGTGGAGATGCTGGTGGAATTTGGTGGGAATATCTACGCCCGGGATAACCGTGGGAAGAAGCCGTCGGATTACACCTGGAGCAGCAGCCCTGCAGCCAAGTGTTTGGAATATTATGAGAGTAAGTGGGATAAACCCCTAAATCCTGGGAATTTCACCACCACAGCTCCCGATCCGGGTGGATTTGTGGGGTTTGGATTTTAAGGATTATACCATTCCTTGGCTGCTCCGTCCGATCCGGCCTTGGACATTCTGAGGATCCAGGGGCAGCTTCTCCTTATATTTTCCAGGATTTCCTGCTCCCTCCACTCAGCTGCCGGGAATTCCCCTGGAGTTGCTTCCTGACACAGATTTCAGTTGGATTTTTAGTTTTCCTTTGGATTTGTATCCTTAAATTCCAGACCAGATCCAGGGCAGGTGTGGATTTGGGAGGCTGGGGTTGGATTTGTTCCTTTCCAAAGCAGAGATGAGGATTCATCTGGCAGAAATTGGGAAGTTTGGGATAATCCCAGTGGATCAGAGCAGGTGATCCAGGGGTGCTGTTGGATTTTGGGAATGGAGCAGCTGAGGGAGCTGGGAAAGGATCTGGGAATTCCATGCTCTGGAGCAGCTCGTCTCTTTCTGATCCCATTTCTGATCCCAATTTTTCCTTGGAGCAGCTCACCCCCCTCTATTCCCATTTCTGTCCCAAATTTTCCCTGTGGAAACCCCCCTGAGCCTGTCCCAGCTGGGAATCCCATCCTCTGGAATCTCTGATCTCATTTCTGATCTCGAATTTTCCTTGCAGAGAAAAATTTGGGATCAAATTTGGGATCGAAAATGGGATCAAAAACCCTCCCTGAGCCTGTCCCAGCTTGGAATTCCATGCTCTGGAGCAGCTCGGTTCCCTCTAATCCCGTTCCTGATCCCATTTTTATCCCATTTTTCCCTGCAGGGACGCCCCTGAGCCTGTCCCAGCTAGGAATTCCATCCTCTGGAATCTCTAATCCCATTTTTATCCCGTTTTTCCCTGCAGAGACCCCTCTGAGCCTCTCCCAGCTGTGCCGGGTGTCCGTCAGGAAAGCCGCTGGACAACGGGCGCTGGAAAAGATCTCCAAGCTGGAAATTCCTCCCCGGCTGATCCAATACCTCTCCTACGACTGACAGCAGCCAGGAAGGAGCATCCCGGGGATCCCATGGGAATAAGGACGGATTTCTCCTCCTCTTCTACCTCCCACCCCACAAATCCCCGTTAATTGAAGTCGCTGTAAATAGGATTCACAATTCCTCTTTTCCGTGGGCTCGGGGTTGCTGGGAATCTCCTGCAGGAATTTTTCAGCTCTCCCAGTGCTCCTTGGGATTCACCTTCCTCCTGGGTTTTCCCTGATTTCCTCTGTGGGATTCTCTTGAAGGAGAGGCGGGAGCAGTTTCGCTCACAGCCGGCAGGGGGCGCTGGCGGCTCCCGCTGGGCTGGGCAGGCGCCATGGTTCCCCCGCTCCTGCAGGGGGCGCTGTGGGGCGAGCTCAGCCCTCACGCGCCGATGGCTGCTTGGCCTGGGAAGGGATGGAAGAAAGGCTTCACAAACCCCCAGGGCAGCCGATCCCGCCGCCTCAGCTGGACCCTCGGGAACAGCAAGGATGAGCACAAAATCCCGGGTGGTAGGCGAGATGTACCAAACTCTGGAGCTGCAGCGGGAACCCCGGGATGGCTCAGCAGGCAGAGGGTGTGGAGCTCTGGTGCAGAGAAGGCTCAGAGCGGTGGCAAAGGAACGGCGGGGGCAGGGGAAGGTGGGCTTGGTGTCTTGGCTTGGAAGACGGGTGTCTGCTAAGGAAGGCAGGAGCCTCCCTTGGGATGGAAAATGTAACCCCCTTCCCTTGGAATTATGATAATTTTGAAATTAAGGAGCTTTCAGGCAAAGATATGAGGAATAGGAACAACAGTTCTTTGCTAATATATATATATGTGTAACACAGCAAGCAAATGACAATAACTATGTCAGTAACAACAAACAGAAGCAGAACCCAGTGACCGCCTTCTTGGTTGTTGGGCGCTTTCCCCTTTGGTGCAATTCAGGTCACAGCTGGCAGCGGGCGTGATGGTTACCCCGCTCCTGCAGGGGGCGCTGTGGCGCGAGCTCAGCCCTCATGCGCCGATGGCGGCTTGGCCCGGGGAGGGATGGAAGAAAGGCTTCACAAACCCCCCGGGCAGCCGATCCCAGCTCTCCAGCAGGACCCTTGGGAACAGCAGGGATGAGCACAAAATCCCGGGTGGCAGGCGAGATGTACCAAACTCCGGAGCTGCAGCGGGAACACCAGGATGTCTCGGCAGGCAGGGAGTGCAGGGCTACAGTGCAGCAAAGGCTTGGAGCACCGGCAAAGGTACGGCGGGTGCAGGGCAGCTGCGGCCTGGCTCCCAGTGGGGCAGGGAAAAGCGGGCTTGGGATCCTGGGGTTTTCTGTGGGGCACTGGAGCAGACAGTGATAAGTCCTTTTTTAGTGAGGTAGGGTGTTAAATAGGGTCCTGGTGCAATGGCTGCTCCAGCGAGCAGAGCTCCCCTCACGGTAGAAGGAAGGCAGCAGAAGGCAGAACCCTGCAGCGACGACGCATTCACCCCACAGCAACCGCAGCCTCTCTCCCCTCTGAACGCTGTTGCCTTTCCCTGGTCTTAAAATGAAGAGCCAAACACGCTTAAGGGAAAAGGGGTTTTTACTTCCGTATTTATTTAAGGATCCTTAAAATTTCTCCGCTTCATCCGGGTGGAAAGCGCCAAAATGCACCCACACGACAGATTGCATATACAGCTTACAGGCCTTGCAAATTAACACATCTATCAAAGATTCCTTAACGAGAGGCTTGAATGAACCCCCCATCCCGAGGAATTTGACCGCTGGAAGGGAGTATCTTAGTTTACAGGATGTTCTTTGGTTTTTCAGGATAGTATAGGGCTTTTGGCCTCCAGGATGTTTTGTCTCTCGGTTTAATGGAATATTGGGTCTAAGCTGAGTTATCGGACTTAAGGAATTATGAATATGTCTGCTAAAAGCACTGAGGATACACAAAAGCTGCATAAAAGGGTGGAGAAAAGGGGTATAAAAGACAAAAAATCACCATGGCATCAATGCCGGGAGAGCAAGAGAGCTCGAGGCTGCACCCAACCTTCTTTTCCCAGTCCAGATCTTGTGGCATCTCTGCCCCACACGAGAAAACCCCACTGAAAGAGGGCGAGAAAACCCCACTGAAGGAGAGAAAACCCCACCAAAAGAGTGCAGCCAGCAGAACCCTCCCCTGGGGCCGGAGCTTTTGTCTCCCTTAGGTACCTGGTCTTTAGGGTCTCCCAGCAACGCGTGTGGGGAAATTCCTTGGGAGAGAAAGAAAAACGAAAGGAGAACTCCTAAAACCCCAACAGGGATCCAGCCAGGGGGTTGGGAATGAGATCGTTGGGAATGAGATGATTCCAGAGCGTGAATCGTCCATCCCCTTTTGGATGATCGGGCTTGGAATGAGCCGGATTGGAATGATCTGGCCTGGAACGAGCCTGGAATGATCCGGCTTGGAATGATCTGGTTTGGAATGATCTGGCCTGGAATGAACCTTTTTAAGAGTCCCCTTTTTAAGGATCTCAAATTCCCTTTTTAGGGATCCCAAATCCCATTTTTAGGTTAGGCCAGTAAAAGTTTGGAATTCCAAAATCCAAGTTTCCAGTGGAAAAACCAAAAGATTCCTTGGACAATCCCTAACAAAATCCCAAAATCATGTGGAAGGCACCTTTATTTTTCCCTGATTTTTAAGGGATTTCTGGGAGATCCCAAAGTTTGGGAATTTATTCCAAATCAATTCTAGGAATTCCTGCTCAATCCCTGCATCCAGACAGATTCAGGTACCATCCCTGCTGGAATTCCAGTCTGGAAAACCACGAATAACATTTTATTCCCATTTGGGTTGTGGCCTCTCCTGATCCATGGATTTCTGGGAATAATTCCATTTATTCCATCCCCGAGCCTGGGTTTGAGCTGTCCCATTACCATTCCCAGTTGATTGGATCCCAGCTGGAATTTTTTGGAATCTTCCCTGGATTTTTAGGATCATCTGGATCTGAGTTTTGGGATAAAAACCTTGGGAGAATCCCAAGGACCCAAATCTTGGATCACAGGGATGGGGATCTTTGCTAATTGGATCTGTAAAGAGTTTTGGGATTTCTGGGAATGCCGGACGCAGCTGGAATAACGGGAATGAACTCCTGGATTGGGCCATGCCCTGTCCTTGATTTTTGGGTCACTTTGGGACAATTCCTTCACTCATTACTCCCAAATCCAGGCATGGATCCATCCCAAATCCCACCAGGCAATTCCTGCTTTTATCCCTCCCCTTCCTGAGCTTCCCAAAATCCCAAACCCAGCTGAAAAAATGGGATAATCCCTCTCTTCCTAAGGAATGGTCTCCAGCTAATTTCCTCCCCGAGTCCTTATCCTGAAAGAGCTCCCTGTGGCTTTTTGGGAAGGAGTTTTTGGGGACGAATTGTGAAAAAATTCCTCAAGAATCCGCAGGATTTGGATAAATCTGCAGGATTTGGAGGCAGGAGCCTCTTCCCGCCACGGCGCCACTTGGCGGAGCTGCTCCCCCCAGGAAAAGCATCCGAAGCTCCCGGGGGAGTGGGAATTCTTGAGCCAGCAGAGTCTGCACCAGCCACGCTCGTCCCGGAGAAACACAAATCCTGGAAAACCTTGGAAAATTCTGCTCCCTGCAACAAGCCCGGGTGGTTTCCTGTGGGTGAAGGAATCGCGAATGCCTGGGAGCCAAAATTCCCTTTTATCCCAGGAAAGCTCCTCAGTCTGCAAACACCAGCCCCGCTAAACCTGGATTTGGGAATTTGGGATTTTTTTTTTGGGAACAACAAATCACTTCCAGAGGCTTCAATTCCCACCTCCAGCCTTCAATCCTCACCATCTCAAAAAGACTTGGAATTCCCAGATCTGTCTGGGATAATAAAATTCCCTCTGATCTCGGCTCAGGGAAGGTGCATTTTTAAGGAGAAAAGCAGGAATTGCAGGAAAGACTGGGATAGGCGGAAAAGGGGGGAGCACAGGGCAGGCTGTGCTTCCATGGATGCGCTGAAAATCGGGAAAAATAGGGATGGAGGTGCTGCAAAATTGTAATTTCCTCTTTTCAGCTCTGCCTGGCCTCATTTTTTTGGGGATTTCTCCTTTCCGGAGCTGATTTGTGATCAGTTTGGACCACAGCGGGAATTTAAGGGATTGAGAAAAAGTGGGAAGCGCCGGGATCCAAAGCTGTGGAGCTGGGAATGGGGGGGAATTTTTAATTCTTTATCCCTGAGGGTGTTTCATGGAGCAGCAGTCGCATCCTCCTGCCCATCCCAGCGGAGAAAAGAGGGAAAAGATTCCCAAAATCCCGTTGGGATGGGCTGCGGTGACGCGGGGCTGGCAGCGCATGGATGCGCCGGGACTGAGCTCACGGCCCTGTACGAATTCCCTAATTCCCCGTTTGTTCCAACTCCTGACAGCTCCAGCTCCGGGAAAACCGAGTGGCTCTGGTTGCACTTAACCCCTGCAGGGAATTCTCAACTTTTTGGGTTGGGGGAATTTTGGGATGGAGAGGGTTTTAGGGGGAATTCATCCCCTGGTGGTCGCCGCCCTATGGAAGCTGCGGGCTTTGGGATCCTTCCAGATGTCCCCAAACCTCTCCTGGCACCTCCAAACTCCTTTTCCTGTTTAATCCCCTTCCAGCCGGCCTGGCTGGAGCCACCTCTGCCCATCCCAGGATGTTGGAAGCCTGACAATCCTGGTTGGATTTCACGCTCCGAATTCCCTCGGGATTGATCCCCTTGGGATTATTTTGGTGACCTGAGTTTGGGAAAGCCCTGGGCGGTGGAAGGGGAGATGAGCCCTTTGGAATGTGGAGGCAGCTGGAGGTTCCCGGGAGGAGCCCCAAGGCCTCTGCAAAATCCTTTGGGATTTACCCTGAACCTTGGGAATGCCGGGAAAAATGGGATGGAGGGGCTGGGGAGGCCCCTCCTTGCAGGGGCTCTGGGATCATCTCAAAGCCTTGGCCTTGTCCCCTGCTCCCACTTTTCCTCATCCCACTGCTCCCTCCTGATCCAGCTTTTCTCCATCTCCTGCTCCCACTTTTCCTTGTCCCCTGGTCCCACTGATCCCTGCTCCTTGTCCCACTTCTGTCCTGCTCCCACTTATCCCAAACCCAAAGACTCGTCCCTGTCTCTTGGTCCCACTTGTCCCACTGCTCCCTTCTCCTGATCCAGCTTTTCTCCATCTCCTGCTCCCACTTTTCCTTGTCCCCTGGTTCCTTCTCCTCATTCCACTTGTCCCCATCTCCTGGTCTCCTTTATTCCATGTTTTTGTCCCATTTTCCCCTCTTCCAGTTCCTCCTGTTCCCAGTTCTGAGTCCCTCTTGTCCCCTCCCTTGTCCCCATCTCCTGCTCCCCCTTTTCCTTGTCCCCTGGTCCCACTGATCCCTGCTCCTGGTCACACTTGTCCCCATGTCCTGGTTTTTTCAGGTCCCCTTTTTTTGTCCCATTTTTGTCCTGTTCTCATTTATCCCCAGCCCAAAGTCTCGTCCTTGTCCCCTTCTCCTGACCACACTTTTCCTTGTCCCACTGCTCCCTTCTCCTGATCCAGCTTTTCTCCATCTCCTGCTCCCACTTTTCCTTGTCCCCTGGTCCCACCGGTCCCTTCTCCTCATTCCACTTGTCCCCATCTCCTGGTCTCCTTTATTCCATGTTTTTGTCCCATTTTCCCCTCTTCCAGTTCCTCCTGTTCCCAGTTCTGAGTCCCTCTTGTCCCCTCCCTTGTCCCCATCTCCTTCTCCCCCTTTTCCTTGTCCCCTGGTCCCACTGATCCCTGCTCCTGGTCACACTTGTCCCCATGTCCTGGTTTTTTCAGGTCCCCTTTTTTTGTCCCATTTTTGTCCTGTTCTCATTTATCCCCAGCCCAAAGTCTCGTCCTTGTCCCCTTCTCCTGACCACACTTTTCCTTGTCCCACTGCTCCCTTCTCCTGATCCAGCTTTTCTCCATCTCCTGCTCCCACTTTTCCTTGTCCCCTGGTTCCTTCTCCTCATTCCACTTGTCCCCATCTCCTGGTCTCCTTTATTCCATGTTTTTGTCCCATTTTCCCCTCTTCCAGTTCCTCCTGTTCCCAGTTCTGAGTCCCTCTTGTCCCCTCTCTTGTCCCATCTCCTGGTCCTCTTTATTCCATGTTTTTCCCCCTCCCAGTTCTTCCTGTCCCCAATTTCTGGTCCCTCTTGTCCCCTCCCTTGTCCCCAGCTCCTGCTCTCCTTTATTTCCCTCTCCTCATCCCGTTTGTCCCCTCTCCTCCCGCTCATCCCCCTCTCCCTGTCCTGCTGTTCCCTCTCCTCATCCCCAGAATTCCACGTAGGACAGAGGGATAATGCCAAAAAAAATGAACTTAGGGATAACCCAGCCCCTCCAGTCCCAAAATCAGGGATTTTCCCCCAAAGCTCTTCCCCATCTGGTGCAACCTCAGCCTTGATGTTGGAGTTTGCACCGAATTTTTCTGTTCTCCATCATTTTGGCCATCTCTGGACAACGCTTCCCACATTTACCCGTGCCCAGTTTTGGGATGATTTGTGTGGTTTTTTAATTTCTCCCGCAGACACGAATTTCTCCTTTCACAAACATCCCAAAAGTAGAAAACCGGGGAGAAAAATCCCTTTAAAACAGGTTCAAAACCCCCCTGGGAAACAGAACCATTTTTTTCCCAAAGTAAACATTGGAAAAACGAGTTTGGAAAGGAATTTTTGGGCTTTGTTTTTATCCCTCCTGTGCAGAACCTGCCCGGATTTCCCAGCCCAGCTCCCCTCCACAGCATCCCCAACCCCTCACCCCACCAACCTGGATCAATCCTGCTTCCAGAGCCGTTTTTCCAGACTTTTTTCTGGCAGCTGGATGTCGAGGGGCCTCCTCTTCCCGGAGACATTTCCCAGGCACGACGTCATGTTTGCTTAAGGGCAGAGTTATTGCCGGAGAGGGGGCAGGGAGCCACGGATCCAGAGGGCTTGGAAGGGGAAAAACGGGGAAAACTGGGAAAAAATCCTTTGGGAAAACCTTGGGAGATCTCAGCGTTGTTTCCCCCACGTTTAATTAATGTGTTTTTAAAGCCTCGTTGTTGAAACAGGATGGAAACATCTCGGATTGCTAAAATTAAAGGGAATGGGGAGGATTTGGGATTGATTCCACAGGACTGGAGCAGAAACATCTCTGGTCCCTTAGGATGGGGGATTCTGGGGGGTTCCTGAGCTGCTTTTTTCCTTAAAAATTCCATTTTAGGGGGAAAAGAGTGCCCAGGTGAGCAGGGAAAGGGGAGCAATGGGGGCAGAGTTGGATCCCTGGGTTTGGGTGGTGCTGGAGCCCTCAGTGGAATTTTTGTTGGAAAATAGATGGAAAAGTGGTGGGAGATTGTCAGTGGTGGAGGTGGGATCAGCTGTCACACTCCGGATCCAGGAGATTTCCCCTCAAGTTGCATCCCAAGGGATGTCCCCTGGGTCACATCCCATTCCAGGTGATCCACATGTTCCACCCTAAATCCACCTCGTGTCCAATCCCAGGTGATTCCTCATGGTCCATTCCAAGTGATCCCTCATCTGCCATTCCATGTGGTCCCCTCCCAGATCCCATCCTGGATGATCCCTACTCCAGATCCCACATGGCAATGATCCCCCCAGGACATCCTTACCCCTTTTCCACACTGGATGAACCCCCAGGATCCATCCCAGCTGACCTCATCCTAAATCCCACAGTAGATGATTCTCCAGGATCCATTCCAGGCGATTCCTATCCCAGTTCCCACATCAGATGATCCAAAGGTCCCATTCCAGGTGACCCCTATCCCAGATTCCACACTGGATGAGCCCCCAGGATCCATCCCAGGTGATTCCTATCCCAGTCCCACATCAGATGATTCCCCGTTCCTATCCCAGGTGATCCCTATCCTAGATTCCACATCAACCTCCCCCAGGACCCTTCCCAGGTGATCCCTATCCCACATCCCATCCTTCAATCCCCATCCTCAGGTGCAGGGAACATCCTGACCAGGTTTTGGGGTGGAAAATCGAGACACGGAGGGAAAAGGGAGAGACCAGGGATCCTCCAAACTTCCCAGGCTCTGAGGGCATCCCCTAGACCTCAATTACTTCCATTATTATCCAACACTGGATGGAAATCCATGGGTCGTGGATCTGCCGGCCTGGATCCTGCAATTCCATCAGCTCCTTCTTCTCCAGAGGGACAATACGGGGATGAAAAGCTGGATTTGGGAAGCAAAATCCCAAACCACGTCCATCCATGTGTCCATCCCAGCTTGTGCTGGTGGGAATCTTCTCACCACTCTCCCAAGCACCAAATTCAGGGAAAAATGGGAGAACATGGATAAATTTTCTGCTTTGTTGATGGAGCTGCTGGGCCAGGATCCAGCCTCCCGTTCAGGATCATCATTAGGAAAAACCATCCCGGGATAAGCGGAGCGGAAAAAACGCTCTGGAAATTAAACAACCCGAAAATAGAAGGAGAAAAAAAAGGTCAGGCCTAAAAATACCGGGATTGGTTTGGAGCTGGAACCTGGCATTAAGTAAATAATCCTGGTTTGGGGAAGGACTAATTTTAGCCACTCCATTACAATAGCCCAGCATGACCCGCTCGCTCTGGAATTTTTTCCGGCTGGATTTTGCTGGATTTGGGGATTTTGGGGCTGGACTTTGCGCCGCTCTCATCCTGGGAGCGTGAGGGAGAGGGAAGGTGCTGGAAGCGAGCGTGGGCATGCTCAGCCCTGCCAGCACCTGCCCGGTTTTCCCGGGAAAACAAGTGTTATTGTCAAAGTTCCCAGCCCCAGGGATGGGCTGGAAGTGGGGGTGAAGTTGTGGTGGATCCAAAGTTCCCCATGGAGCAGCTCGGCCCCGTTTGCTCGTTAGCAACAGAGCATTAATTAGATCCATGAAAATGAATATTCCTTCAAATTCCTCCATGTAGGGAATGATCCCATCCCAGGATTCACCCTGTTTGTGGGGAAACTGAGTCACGGGAGTTTGGGAGGGCCAGGAAAGGTGAACCCTGCTCTGCTCAGGTTTGGGATGGGGATTAGGGATAAATCCGGCTGCCAGCTCTTGGCTCGGAGGAGGGAAAAGGGCCCTGAGATCCTGGGGGTGGAGACAGATCCCAAAAGTGATGGGATTTGGGATGGGGACGGCCACATCCTGGTCTGCAGCACCCACCGGGGCATCTACTGGCTTGTCGGGAAAAGGGGAGGAATGGGAAGAGGATGGAGATGAGGTGGGGCTTGAGCCTGACCAGGATGATTTGAGGGAATATTTTTTAGCAGGGATCCCAAGGAGAAGCCCAATGAGGCACTGGCAGCCACCAGGATGTGGGGGGACATTTTTTATTGGACTCAGGGATGTCAGGGAATTTTCAGTGGCCACTGGAGTTTCTAGGGACACGGGATTTGCATCCCAGGCGGGATGCCCGCATCCGATGCAGACGCTGCTTGGTGAAGCTCCAACTGGGATAAAAGAGCATTTTTCCAGCCTGGAGAAGGTGGGAGGGGATGGAGGGGATGGGGGAGGGCCACCACAACCTCTGTTCCCTATGGAAAAAAATGAAGGAGAAATTAAAAAAAAAAAAAGGCACCGCAAAAGTTGATTTTTCCAACCACCAACACGAGGTGGCCGGGAGGATGGGGGACACCCAAGATTTGGGGATTTTCCATGGATACAACATCCCAGGGAGTTACCTGTGGAATGGAGCTGGAGGTGGATTATGGAGGGCGTCACTTCTCTGTCATCATCCTCACGAACTCCTCGTAGTTGACCTGCCCGTCGTTGTTGCAATCGGCCTCCTTGATCATCTCATCCACCTCCTCGTCCGTCAGCTTCTCCCCCAGGTTGGTCATGACGTGCCGCAGCTCAGCCGCACTGATGTAACCGTTCCCATCCTTATCAAAAACCCGGAAAGCCTCCCGGATCTCCTCCTCGCTGTCCGTGTCCCTCATCTTCCTGGCCATCAGCGACAGGAACTCCGGGAAGTCGATGGTGCCGCTGCCGTCAGCGTCCACCTCGCCCACCATGTCCTGCAGCTCGGCCTCGGTGGGGTTCTGGCCCAGCGAGCGCATGACGGTGCCCAGCTCCTTGGTGGTGATGCAGCCATCCCCGTCCCGGTCGAAGAGGGAAAACGCTTCCTTGAATTCTGCGATTTTCTCCTCCGACAGCCGCTCGGCCATGGCGCTTCCCGCGAGCACGCGGCTCTGTCCCGGCACGCCGAGGTGCCGGCAGGGAGGAGGAGATGGGGCCTCCTCCCTCCAGATGCCTCTCCCTGGATGAGCAGCAGCAGGAGGAGGAGGAGGAGGAGGAGGAGGCAGGGACACATGGGAGAGGCTTGGCAGGAGTGGGGATGGATCAGGAATTTTGGGAGCTGGCGAAGAAGAGTGACCCAACCCCCGTGGGCCACCCTGGCTCTCGTCCCGCTGCTCCCACAGTGGTGTTTCGTGGGGCCCGATCCCAACAAAGCCCTAATTAAGGGGTTTGGGCTGTGGCTCGGTGGTTTCGGGGAGAGGCAGCAGTGGGGGTGACACACGGGATTTTTCCCAGGTTTAGGGATATTTTGGAGGGGTTTGGAGTTGTGCAAAGGAGTTGGAGGGGTCCCCCCAAGTCTCCCCAGCCCCAGGTGGTCCTGGCGGTGCATCAAAGCCAGTGAGGGAGGATCACCCCGTACAGGTCCTGGCAGATCCTGGCTGCCGGAGCTGCCGCTCCCGCTCGGAGCTGCCGGGGCCCTGAGTCACCTCCGGGGCCTCCTCTGGGGTTGGACCCGGGATGGTGATGTGGGGCTGGATCAGGGGAGGGATGTCGGGTCCTGCCCTTTTAGTCAGGGCTGAGCTGAGGGTGCTCCCCATTGTGAGGTTGGTTTTACTCATCTCTTACTCAGGGAGTAAAGGAGGGGACAGTGACAAATGAGGGGGTGTTTGTCCACCCATCCATCCATCCATCCCTCATCCCCACATGGATCTGGGGGATCATCCCTGTGTGGGACCTGGGATAGGGATCATGGAGGCTGGGATTTGGGAGATCATCCAGGATGGGATCTGGGAGGGGACCACATGGAATGGCAGATGAGAGATCACTTGGAATGGAGCATAGGGAATCACCTGGGGTGGGACATGGGGTGGATTTAGGGTGGAACATGTGGATCACCTGGAATGGGACACATTCCCTGCAGGGTGGGGTGTGGAGGATCCCTTGGGATGCAACTTGAGGGGAAATCTCCTGGATCTAGACTCTGGCAGCTGATCCCACCTCCACCACTGACAATCTCCCACCACTTTTCCATCTATTTTCCAACAAAAATTCCACTGAGGGCTCCAGCACCACCCAAACCCAGGGATCCAACTCTGCCCCCATTGCTCCCCTTTCCCTGCTCACCTGGGCACTCTTTTCCCCCTAAAATGGAATTTTTAAGGAAAAAAGCAGCTCAGGAACCCCCCAGAATCCCCCATCCTAAGGGACCAGAGATGTTTCTGCTCCAGTCCTGTGGAATCAATCCCAAATCCTCCCCATTCCCTTTAATTTTAGCAATCCGAGATGTTTCCATCCTGTTTCAACAACGAGGCTTTAAAAACACATTAATTAAATGTGGGGGAAACATCCGTCTGTCCATTCATCCCTCCATCCATCCCCATAACATTCCAGTGACCTTCACCAGCTGGATTAACGAGTCACTGGACCAGGAAGTTCCTCAGGAGAAGACAATTTGACTTCCTCAGCTATGGGAAATCAACACCAGATTATCCCAGTTTAACCCAGTGAGGAATTAGAGCTAAGAGATTTGGAGGGAAGGCCACAAACCAAAACCCAGCCCATGGGACAACTGAGGGACACATGAGGAATGGGATAAATCTGGGAGGGGGTCACCTTCCGGGTGAAAACCTCCTGTGGGAAAAGCTCTGGGCGTGTGGAACACTGCAATTCCCAGAAGGAATTGTGGGAGCCATGCTGGGAACCTGTCTGGTGAGAGGTTTCAGGGAGGGGAGGCCCTGGCAGCTCCTCTTGTGCAAGAGCTGCTCCCTAATTGTCTGATTGCCCACACTCACTCTTCTGCTCCAGATTTACTCAGATCTAATCCCCATTGCCATGGAAGAGCCAAGGGGAGGCAGAGCTGGCTCAGATCCAGCTGGGAGAAGTGAATCCTAACAGATCACTGGGGGTTTGGAGGCCTGAAAGGGTTCAGGTGTTTGTTCAAACTATGGGAGAGGGGTTTGAGCTCAAACAGGGGGGATTTGGGGTCCCTGGGTCAGGCACCTGAGGGTGGGGGTTTGTGATGTCCGGGGTAGGCCCTTGGTGCTGAGCAAAGCTGGAATTGCTGCTTTCTTCTCCATGAAATCCCCTGGACTGGCACCCATTGCTGGCACCCATCATCTCTCATCCCATGGATCCCATCCCATCCCCATGAGCAGCACCCATGACCTCTCCATGACCAGCACCCATCACCTCTCATCCCATTCCATCCCAATGACCAGCACCCATCATTTCCCCATGACCTCTCCATGACCACAACCCATTGCCAGCACCCCTCACCTCTCATCCCATTCCATTCTCTCCCATCCCATTATATCCCCATGACCACCACCCATCACCTCTCATCCCATTCCATCCAGTCCCATTCCATCCTCATGACCAGCACCCACTGTCATCATACATCACCTCTGCATCACCTCTCCGTCACCAGCACCCATCCCATCCTATCCCATCCCATCCCATCCCATCCCATTCTTTGGGAGAAAGTCAAAACCAGCCCTTGATTTTAACTCTGTTTAACTGCACCTCATTTATCAGGATAATTATCCCAACAAAACTGCCTGCTGGCCCACAAAATCCCATAATTTATGGCCTAATCCTATTTACAGTGTCCGAGGTGGGCTGTGGGGCAGGACAGGGAAGGGGAGACCACCATGGTGGGATCAGGAGCACGCAGCCACCGGCTGCCGGCTTTTTGGCGCCGAATTTCCCGGGATGTCTCCACCTGGAGCTGGAAAAGTTGGTGTTTTGATGAAGGAGGGCCCCGTTAAAGCCTCACACTGAGTTCTCCAGGCTCAGTGTCTGGTTTTGAGGGGCCTAATCCAGGGAATGGGGGAAAAATTCCTGCAATCCAGAAGGTGAAAAGCTTCCAGTTGGATTCTCCCGAGGCGGCTTGGCTGCGAATGCCAGCCCAGATGTGCACAGATGTGTCTGGGGTTGCAGCTGCAGACAGGCAGGGGGTGTGGGAGGGGGATGAATTCATGGAAAAAGGGAAAGTTGGAGGTGGAGGAGGAAACGGCTCCGACAGGGAAAGCTCCGTGGGGCCCCCCTGTCCCTGCACGAGCCCAGATTGATCCCAGGAGCGTCTGTGGGGATGGGGAAGAATCTCCACAAATCTCGGCACGAACTACGCCGAGGTTTAATGTGGAAAATGGGATTTTGGAGAGGATGAGCTCGGGGTTGATCCCAGAACAGCTGTGAGGGTCTCCAGGGGCTGTTGGAATGAAATTTGGGATTTGGTGGCTTGTGGTTTGCTTTACTTTGCTTCCATGGAGGTTCCCAAATCCAAGGGCAAACTGAAGGGCAGCTCCTAAAGCTGAAGCAAAGGGACCCCGATCCCAGATGTCCCCGTGGTGGAGAAGAGGCTGGGATCGGGATGCTGGGAATTCTCGGAGAGGACTCTGCCCCACAGTGACCCCAGCTCTGGGAAGGTCCCACTGGAAACCCGGGAGGCATCGGCTCCGCTCCGGAGCTGGGTGGATCCCCAAAGGCAAACACGGATCCGGGGAGGTGCTTACCCAGGGCGGAGGTGCCACACATCCCTGGGCAAGGACACATTCCCTGTCCCTGCCTGGCACAGGGATGGCACCACGGAGGATGCAGGAGCTCATCAGGGCTCAGGTTCCCCCTCTGCCCTTGGGAATTTTATCCCGCTGTATCCCGGGGTTCCACACCCACGGGATGGGGGGTCTTGGCTGGGCAGAGGGATGGAGAGAGCCAGCCGGGAGCCCATGGAATTCAGCATGGGAGGAATCCAGGGGAGCCTGGATTGTTTAGTCTGCAGAAGCGAGGGCTGAGACGGCTGCACATTCCTGCAGGAGGGATGGAGCAGGGAGAGGAACCAGCGGGAGTTGGGGGGAATTACTTCCAAGGGAAATTAAGGCTTTTTGGCTGATTTGTAGGATCAGGAGACAAAGATTGAGCCCAGCCTCACTCGGGGAGGACAAGCAGACAATCCATGGGATTTCTTCTCCTTGTCACTGACACTTCTTTGCAGGAGGAGCCGTTTTTCCAGCTTCTCCCTGCTTGGGAAGGGCTGAATTCCCTCTGGATCAAATCAGCTTCACAGGTCAGAGCTCAGCTGTAAATCCTGACCCAAAAACCTGAGCTGCTCCTTCCCTCCGGGGGAGCGGGGCCAGCCTGGAGCTGGGATCGCTCTCCCCAGGAGCTGTGGTGCCCGGACATCCTTGGACCAGGTGAAGCCACAGGTTTCTAGGAAAGCTGGAAAGACTGGCTGGGTTGATCCTGCTACAACAACCAGGTGCTCCCTGGAAGCTTCCCAGGAATCAGCCCAGCAGCATCCCCCTTCCCAAGGTTCCTGAAGGATTTAACATTGACTAAGTGAGGAGCCTTCTGCTGATGGGCGTGGATCTTTTCCGTGGGGGAGGAGAATCCCACTGCTCCCTTTTCCCAAGAAACTGAGGAGAATCCATAAACTCAACTGCTGGCTTGTGTCCTGCCTGGACACAGTGGAATAATGACAGGACCTGCCTGGACACGGAGGAATCACAGCAGGACAGGGGTTCCTCCTGGAGCCGCAGCTCGGAGCAGATCCGTGTTTATCTGGAGCCGACGGCAGCTCCCGAGCACCAACACGTCCCTCCCTCCCAGGCAGGACTCGGATGAGGCAGGAGAGAGGCCGTCAGGAATTTAATGGAACTTGGCACTGGAAACTGTACAACATTTACAGAGAACCACACGTTGTGTCTATGTACACCCTCTGCCCATTCCCAAAGTTCCTGGCCGGACACATGACAGGCACTGACGACCCCTGGATGCGGAGTCACCCCTCCCCAAGCCTGGATTTCAGGATATGGCTCCCCAATCCCGGATTTCAGCTCACAGGGATTGCAGGATGCCACTCCCCAATCCTGGATTTCAAGGATGGAGGGATCGCTGTCGAAGGACAGGGACACCCTGCTGTGCTCAGAGCTGTCACCACTTTGTTTCCCAAGCTGGATCTTTCCCTGCATTTTTCCCTGGATCTTTGGACCACTAGAAGATGGCAGTGCTGCCACTCTTGAGTATTTACCACCTCTCCTCTCCTCACATCTCCAGTGCTTCCTCTCCTCTACCTTTCTACCACATGCAAGAACCCCTTGGTTGCCTCCAAGTCCTGCTTCCCATTGGGAAGCGTTTCATTTCCAAAAGGCAACAAAACCACGGAATCTACCTTCACTCCCTGCTATCCCCTCTACTCACTGCTCCCCAAACCCTTTTACAACGTGCCTACAACCTTCCTACACCCTGGAGTAAAGCAGTTCTCTTTCAGTAGTGTCTCCTCCCAGCCCACGGATTGCTCCGGGGTAACGTGAGGGACAGTTGGGACGTCACCCCTCGGAGCACGAAGGATCAAGTACTCGAAAGGAAATGCCAAGTCTGAGCAACAAAAATACAAAAATAAAAAAAACCAATCAACCAAAGAAAACAAAAAAATAACCCCCAAAACCCTAATCCCAAACTGGAAACAAAACTAATAAAAAAAATTAAATAGTAGGCAGGATACAAGAGTGCGACTGAGGAATGTACAAAGGACACACGGAGATCAAAGATTCCAGTAGGTGAATTGAGAACCTGTTGAACGTGGGGTTTGCTTTTTTAGGATTTTTCCTTGTTGAACCTGCAAATTTGCAGGAATTCCCAGAACCACACACCAGTGTGTGACTTCAGGTGTTGAGTCCTCTAAAGGACTTTGCAGTGTTGATCAAAACCCCCTGGTGCTGCCCAATATTCCACTTTATTCTTTTCCAGCCTCCATCAAGGCTGTGGAGAAGTTTCAGGAACCAAAATTTGCTCTTCAGATCTGCCACGAGGGTTTTGGAAATCCCTCATGGATTCAAAGTGTAAAAACAGACCCCAGTTCAACAGTAACCGAACACCAGTAGCTGCCATTCCAACATAAACCCAGGATCTGATCCGCAGAGCGGCTCCGAAGGCGCTCCCGGTACAAAAATGTACACAGAATTATTTATAAATTAACAGTTTTCCCCCAGGGTGCCACTGGGGCTCCTCTTTTTCCTTACACCAGCGTTTCTTTCCGCTTCCCACTGAGCTGCTTCTCCCTGCATTTTCTGTGCCCGGATGAGGTTCTGTGGGATTTCACCCCTTTGGCTTCCTCCAAGTCCAGGACGGAGCCGCACTCGGCCGTGCTCTCATCCAGCTCCATCTCGGATATTCCCGACCGGCGCTTCTGGGCTGGGATGTTGGGCACGGAGGGGTTGTTCTCCTCCGACTCCTCGCTCAGCTCTGGCAGCTCCTTGAGCTCGGAGGCGGGAATGTTCCTCTGGAACGGGGCGATGGCGGTGCGGATGCAGTTCACCCACTGCTGCTTGTGGAAGATGTCGTTGGCCTGCAGTGTGTGGGACTGACCTGGGCTGGGATCTTGGAAACGGACTCGGAAAATGTTTTTGGCTGGAGATAAACAGAGGGAGAAGCAGATCAGTCCTGAGTTGATATTTAGAGATTCCAGTGGTAGGTTTGAAATCCCAACAAAATCCCCCCCCAAATCCCAAAATCCAGCAGAGACACAAAGATGCTTCCTAATCCGAGCCCCAGCTGCGAATCCATGGCCACCATGGATGAGCTGGTTGGATCCATACCTTTATCAGAATTTCCAAAAGCTCCTCGGAAGGAGCCTCCCATTTTGACATCTCCATCCTGGAGGTCTTCAAGGAGCAGCTCCTGGACAGGGATGGGCTGGCGGTACACCTGGAACGCCTGGCGCTCGTTCCGGGTCACCGGCCGTGTCAGCACCAGGATGTCTTGGAAGAGGAAGACGTAGAGCTTCTGGAAGGGAAAACATTCCAAAATGCACTCTGAATTCCATGCGGTCACACATCCTGTGGGATTCAAGGCCACCTTATCTGCAGTTTCACCCACAAGAACTTTTGGAGTCTCCTGTGACAATGCCAAGGTCTGGCACACACCAGGAATTACATCAGCGGCTTTATTATTTTATGGCTCCCTAGAAAGGGAATTATCATTCCCAGATGCCAGGGATAGGATGATTAGGAGTGATATCTTTCCTGAGAGCGTGGAATGCCTCGTGTGCAGGAGTAGAACAGCCAAATGAAACAACAAAAAAACCCCAATCAACAAAGAAATCATGAAAAGCTTTGAGGTTTAAATCAGGACAAAAGGCAGCAAAGCCTGGATCCAGCGAGGGGGAGAGAAACTCCAGGCAGCCCAGCCCAAAGCCAAACAGGCTTTTGCAGGAACCCTTTTGTTTGGAAAAGCCAGGGCTCCTAATGGGGAATGTCAGAGCACCTGGAAGTAAACAGAGGCAGGAAATCCCTCTGGATGGAGAGCACTTTCTATGGGCGTTCTGTGCTAATTATTTTCCAGTTTCCCAAAGCTGATTGTGGAGCTGTCAGCAGGAAACTTTCCCTTGCAACCCGAAACGAGGCTGCCACCAAGGGATTTCTCCTCTGCTTTTTTATCCAATGTTTAAACTATCCCTAAGGATGGACGCTCCCAACCCTGCTCCAAGAGTTTAAACCAGCTCTGAGGGAAGGTTTGAGAATTAATTAGTAAAAAACGAGGGGCTTACATGTCCATTTTTATTCTTCAGCTCCCCATGGCACAGTAAAGCTTTGCTGCCTTCGATCCTTGGATCCTTCTGCTTCTCATCCAAGTATTCCAGCTTGTCAATGTAATACTGGCACTCGGACTCGCCCTTCTTCAGGTTGATATCAGAGAGGACTCCTTGGATTATGGATATCTAAAAAGCCAAACAAATGATTCAGAGTGATTAATTGCTTCCCTGTGTGACCTCTCCTCGTGCTCCTTCAGAACTCCAAAGGATGCAATCCATATGGATTGATCCCTCACTTTCCCTCTCACAGATTTGTGCCCTCAAGAAAAACCCCCTGGGAAGTGCTGAGGGTTTAAGGAACATTTCTGGAGCTCCCAAACAACTTCCTTAGGTCACCAGAGGGAAATCAGGATTACTCACGGCTTCTTCCAGGATGTGGATATCGGGATGGTCTTTGGGAGTGTGCCTCAGGATCTCCTTGAGGAGCAGGGGGTATTTGACCAGGCGGCTCCGAGGGATGTCCAGGAAGCTCCAAAGGTCCAGCTTGCGGCTGAAGGGAGACTCCAGGCAGCGCTGCAGGAAATCCTGGACTCTCCTGTCCTGCTTCTTCTGATCCAGGAGTGCTTTGGCTGCCAGCTGATTGCTGCAGTAGCCTTTGTAGGCGTGGAGCCGTGGTAGCTGCAGGGAACAGAGGAGATTTAGGAGTCAGATTCCCTGTGGGAAAAGCAGATGTCACTAACGAGTCAAACTCATGGAGTTCTATAGCCCTCACCGGGATATTTTTCCCAATAAAAAAGTTAAGGGAGGATCTTGTGAGGAGAATGAGCACATGGAGACTTTGCAGCTCTTAAAGTTTGGGATTAGCAGGGATAACACTCCTGGAATCACACTGGGACAAAGAGTCCAGGAGACAGAGACATTTCAACCATAAATCAGCAAATCATTCCGAGTCTCCGGGTGAAATCAGGGCCCATTCCAGCCAACAGAATCCCATTGTTTCCAGCAGAGCCAGGATTTCCCTTCCAATCTCATACTCAGGGCCACAAAAGCCCCAGAGCTTTGCAAATCCTGGCTTTAAACGCTCTCTAAGCTCAGTTTTAGCCCGTTGATTCCAAGTTCTGAACTCACCCACTTCACAAGGATGGGCCCAATCTGCTCCACTGTTCCATCTGGTTTCGTTGCTTCTCCCAAACTTGCCAGTAAGTCTGGAATGGAAACAGAAAAAAGGGAATTGCAGCAATGCCCCATCAGTATCAATGCCCCATCAGAGTAACAGGAGGAAGCAGAAGGGTTAAATCCTAGTGAGAACAGACCACCCAGCTGCTCTTACCTTCGTGCAGAGGAATGTAGGAATCCAAGTCCCCAAAAATGTGGGTGAGCTCCTCCTCAGACATGATGGAGAGTTTCAGCATGGGATCGTGGTAGGCCTGTCAAATCAAATATATTCAAATACATTCAAATCTACCAGGCCCCAAAGCTGATGATTTAAATCTGAGGGGATCTACCAGGTGAAATAAGTGAAGGCAACAGAAAGAGTAATACAGATTTGAGGTTAAAAGATTCCCAAAGGATTTTCCTGTCTGAACTATTCCCAGCTGGCAGGGGGAGTCCCCAGGCAGCTCTGCACAATCCTTTTATGGCTGGGTTTGGTGCAACCACACCAGCGCTGTCCCAGTGCTCACGTCAGCTCTCTGGGCCAGCTTTCAAACTGGGGATTCTGGGGCTGATAAAGCTCCCACGTAATGTTTGCAGGCGCAAAAAACCCCTCACTGTTCTCTGGAATGGCGTCACTGACTGCAGGAAAAATCCCACTCACCTTTCTGGCCAGCTTCAGGTCTTCAATCAGGTCCTGCTCTCCCCTGGACATTTCATATATGGCCTGGGAAGAAGGGGATAAAGCATCCCGAGTTATTTTTCATCCCAGTCTTTCTCAGAAAGAGCCTTTCAGCTCCCATAATGTACAGCCTGCCCTGAATAGGGCTTTGGCCACCCCAATCACTCGGTGGCACCTGGGCACAACAACCCCAAGTAAATCTGCTTTCCTAGCCCTGAGAAAGCAGCTTTGCTTCCAACTGTGTGAAAGCCCTGACGCCCCTGCACAAGCCAAATTAAATATTAGAGCCTTTTAAATCACTGCTTTTCCTCAGGCAAGGCCGAGAACACAAAACCCCTGAAAGCGCAGAGGTCAAATCCCAGGCGGCTTCCGGCGGCTTCTGTGCCGTCTCCAGAAGATTTGTCCAAGAACTCCAGGAAAAAAGCAAGCCAAGGCCTTGCCGTTTGGCTTCCAACCAATTGTCAGGAGCTTTAGGAGAAAGACAGCTGGCTCTGTGAGGAACCTGCCGTCGGGTCGGCTGCGGAGCAGCCAGCGGGGCCGGGGTTGGGATTTCAGGAATGCCGAGCACCCCCGTGGAAAGTTTGGCATCTCTGAAGGGTCAGAGTGGGGAGATGAATTCCCCCCAGCGACTCCAGAGAGGAATCCACCTTTTCCCATGTCTGCTGCAGACATAAATCTTAGGTTTAGGTGCACAGGAAGATGCAGCCCCCTCCCAAAGGTTGTTACTCCTTTCCCAGCAAGGGAAGGGACAAAGCTGCCTTTCCCAATCCCGTTTTTCACGGACAGCTACCTCCTGGCGCTTGATTTCTTTGGTGCTCAGGGATTCTTTCATGTTGACATCCAACATTTCAGACCAAAGGACACTGTTCCTTCTCTTGGGGGGAGTAGGAGCAGCAGATCTGCTGCACGACTTCTGGGCACAGCCAGGGGATTTGCTGTCACCGCGAAGGGCGAACGACTGCAGGGATTTAAAAAATGAAAAAGAAAATTAAAAACAAATGTGGAGAGCCAACATTTCAGAAGTATTACAGAATTATCCATCCCCCTCCCAATCCTTCATCCTCCTGGCTTGTCCAGGGCAGGAAAACACACCCAGACACTTTTCCTCAGATAAAGGAACACTTTAATCAAGCTGCTGAGAAAGCCCAGAGCTTGGCAAGGTTTTCCATGCCCCTCTCCCTGCACTGATCCGCTGGGGAGGAAGATGGGAAGGCAAAGCTTGGGTTAATTTCCAAGGTATGAGGAAGTAAATAAATGAGGATCGTAATTCTCTGTATGAAGAGGTTAATCAGGAGCCACTTGAACTTTGCTCTGGTGTTTTGCAGGGTTCCTAAAAGCCAGACGTGCTCTTATCTGCAGGTGTGAGCACAGAGCTCCTTGGAAAACACTCCCGTGACAGTGCTGGGCAGCAAGGTCAGCTCATATCATGCTGCAGCACACGTGTGCCGAGGCCTGGGACAGTTTATCAGCTCTTTCTATCTGAAGCAGTTTATTTTATTTACTGCTCAGCCTGTTCATCCAGCAGTTTATACCTGTGAACTCCTGAGGTAGCACTTCTCATTCCCAAGGCCCAAGAAAGTTAATGGAGATTTTCAAGAGACGCCTCAAAATCCCGTGGGGTGCCTGTTTTACCCCATCCAACCAATCCCTTCCCCAAATCTCCAGACTTGAGGAGCCAAAGGCTCTGTTTTTACCTGGATTGTCTGCCCAAAGCGTCGAACTGCCCCATTCCTGACGGGAGAGATCAGGTTTGCCAGGGAGGTGACTCGTGCTAAGGGCCGGACCCGTTTCGTGCTTGGCTCCTGCAAAGCAAGCAGAGAACAAATTGTCCTGGCTGTGCCTCCCTCTGAAATTTCTCAGGCAGGTTTCAAAAGCACAAACCCACTTAAGGAGTGGGAAACACAGCAAGGAGAGTGTTTGGAAGCAGCCATTCATCTTTACAGGCTATAAATATTTGTCTGAACTTTAAGGCTGCAATTAAACTGCAGAGGTTTTGCCCAGTGTTAAAAGAGGTGAGAGAACATCAGTGAGAATTCAAAATAGGGCTCCAGCAGGGACTGTTATGCTTTGAACAGAAATAGATTAAAGTGTTCTCTGACACTCTGTGGCAGCTAAAGATGGAGCTGGGATCTGCTTCTCCATTTTCTCATCTTTTCCTCTGGAGAAAGAATGTGTTTCTCCATTTAATTTTGGAGAGCAGAGCAGCAGTGGGGGCCCAGCACGGCCTCAGCAGCTCCTTCAACGAGCAGCAAACAACCACAAGCTGAACATTCCTGTGAGGGACACGCACACACGGAGAAGATCAAGTTTAAAACCTTCAGTTTACAAAGTTTCCTCCTCCTCCTCTCTTCCCCACCCCCTGCAATTGCTGTAATTTTTCTTACACCCTGTTTAGATTTGAAAGTTGGAGCTTCTGCTTTTCTCCACCACTAATCCCTGCTGGGAGCTCAAGTCTGTCCCGACCCAAACGCTGCCAAGAAAGAGGAAACGCCCCTGGAAAGCTCCCGCTGCTTCAGTTTTCAAAGTTCTGTTGGCAACTCAACATGTTTGGCATCAAAAATATTGTGTGGTGAGGGCTGGGCAGGAAAGGTGTGCACAGGGGGAAGCTGGGAAGAGATGGGCTCGGAGTTAAGGCTTGGAAAAAGCTGGAGGATCGTCCTGGTGCTCCCAAACATCTGGCAGAGGGTTGGACATGACTCATCCTTGTGAGACTGCTCAGCTCAGCAGAGGGAAGCAGTCTCCTTTTGGGTTCATCTCAGTTAAAATTGGTTAATTATTGAATTTCTACTCTTTCAAAAGGCAGAGACTGTGGAGGCTGCTGAGGACGAGCTCTGTGCTGTCTCTGTCCCCAGCCCAGTTTGGTGGCCAAACCCTTTGCTCAGAAGTGACAAATGTTGAAAACAAAACCAGAAAAAAAGGGGAATAGGAACACACAGAGCTGGATTCCAGTAATGAGGCTGAGGCAGCATAAAAGCTACGTATGTGTAAGATCTGATTTCAGCAACTTGACCCGAGGAGCGGCCCTGCCCACACGCGGCATTGAGCAATAGAGGAGGAGGAGGAGGAAGAGGAGGTGAGCTCACCATGAGTTCAGCCTTCAAACTTGCAGGGGGGGAACATGCAAAGAAACAATTTATGAGCCGTACAGGAAGAAAAATACCTCTTGGCACAGTATAAAGCTGTGTTTGGAACGTTTGGGGAGTGTCAGAATTAGGAGGGTATCATAAAAATGGGGGAAAGCTGTAAAAGCATCCTCAATCACAGGATCCTCAGCTGGGTTTAAGTGGGACACCAGGAACTCTCTCACTGAGCTCAAGACAGGGAGAGTCAGGAAAAGGTTGGAAAGTTAGACCAGGCTCAAAGACAACAAGGAAGCTTTAATTTATTGCAGATGTTTCTGAGTGGAAGAAAAGGGAGGTACTGACTTATAGAAAACCATGTATCAGCGCAGTACGATAAAGGGACACGGGCCAAGAGGAGCTTAACAAAGTGCAGGATTGAGGCAGGGAAGATCCAGACACAAAGCCACCCACGGCTCTGGCAAGGCCAGGGATATAAATAGCCTGGAAAAGCAAAACGTGACACTGAAAATGAATAGCAAGAAACCTCCGGCCATGGGGAGGCTCCAACAGGTCATTGGTGAAGGGTCAGCGCTGCAGCTCTGCAGAGATCCAGTGACACAGCCGGGAGCCCAGGGCCATGTGGGAATGTGGGAATGCCTTCCCAGCACATCTGTGCCTGCCTGAAGTGACACATGCACGTGCCCAAGGGCCGGCAGGAGGAATTCCTGAATTCAGCTTAGCAAAAGGCCCTTTTTCCTCTCTTAAAGGAGAAAAAAACCCTCCCACTTTGTGTCTGAGTGCTCCTCAGACATGGCTCGACTGCCAAAAAAAAAGCATCTGGTTCTTCTTCTCCTCCTGAGTGCTATCGTTTGATGCAGAGCAGGGAGGAGGAAAATAAAATCCCTGTGCTTGGAAGCTCCCCCTTCCCTGAGCTCTGTGTTTCAGCCCGGGGTCATGTACTCCCCTTCCAGCCCGGTGTAAGCCGAGCCTCCGGGCAGTTCATACTGCGGATAACTCGGGCTCAGGAGGGGTTTTTTTTAGCTCTGTACTTGCAAACAATAACTCTCCTGTCTCCACGCCGTCTTCCTTACAGGAGCCAGATTACAATAAAGTCTGGGAGGTTTCTGTAACAATCCTGGGGTGTTACAGCACCCCCAGATAATTAAAACCCCAGCAGGGTCAACAGTTCCATCAGGAATTTTTTTTTTTCCAGAGAACTCTTTATTAAAACTGAATTAATACATCACGAGCACACCCACTAAAGCTGATTTTGTGCCAGGCGAGATTTCACACTCCTGGAATTCTTTCAGGTGCTTCTAAGTGCAGGTTAACTCATGAAAAGATTGCACCTTGCTCGAAAGAAAACCAGGCTTTACTTTTGAGCAAGGTTTTCTTGCAGCAGCAGCACGCCCACAACCTTTCCCCTGTGCTGGGTAATAATTAGTGGTTTTTACAAGGATCCCGTACTCGAGTGCAATGTCCTCCACCAGCCCCACAGCAGCACGCACAAACACGGTGAGCAATGGCAAAACCACGCGCGGCCAAACTTTTCCTACGGAGCCAATTCAGCAAAAAGGGGATTTTAGTCAGCAGCCTGAATAATTCCTGCCAGAAATCATCACCACCTGACCACCTCGATGGAAGACTCACATGCAAGGGGCTTGCTGAGTCTCAAGCTGAATAATCAGACTTTGGCTCCACACCTTTCCCAAATCCAACAGCGCATTCTGGACCAAGGGACACCCACTGATAACTCCAGTGGCTCTTGAAGCAGCTCAGAGTGAGAAGTGTTGGCTCAGGCGATTAAGAATTAGTGGCGATTTACTCCCCTCCCAGAGATCTGGTTTATGTTATTTCTCCCCCAACATCTGGTTTCCCTTTCGCACAATGAGATTGCCCAAGTTTGGCTGTTGCAAGGCCAGGATTTGCAGAGGTTGGTGACTCGGCGCTGAGCCCTCAAACCCCAGCGATGTCTGGAAACGCCTTTTTTTTTTTTTTTACTTTTCCACCTCATCTCGCCACTAATCTCCGCAATAAATCCAGCCCAAGGCAGCCGGGCCCTACCTGGCTGCTGAACTTTTGCTCCTGTCGCAGCAGGAGGCTTGGGAACACCTACCAGGAGCGCAATTATTTCCATCTGCATAACAACACGCGATAAAAATAACAATACTTCAATAAAACAAACCAGCCCTCAAAAGCCCGACGAACCCCACGAGGGTTTTTTTTTCGGTTTAAGCAGCAAACAAGCACCTAATTAGGAAAAATCCTGTCAGTGGAAAGAGCGCTGAGAGACACAGGCGGTTTTTTAATGAAAACAGGCGACTTTTAAATGAAAACAGGCGAATTTTTAATGAAAAACCACCTGAGAGGAGCAGTGTCAGGTGAGGCACCCAGACTGATTTTGGCTCACTTTTTGGGGGCTATGAGCTTACACATATATATATATATATATAATGTATATGCACGTATATAAAAAAGATATATACATATACGTGGACTTAAACATATATACAGTTTCTTAAAATCGCTGGGTGAGGCGCCGAGATTGGTTCTGGCTGCCTGGTCCCACTCTTCGGGGGCTATGAGCTTAAATATATTGCATATATATATATATATATATATACACACACGCATTAAAAAAGATATGTATACATACATACATACATACATACATACATATATATATACACACACACACACATATAGTTTTTTAAATCGCTGGCTGCCCCGCGCTCTGCCAGGCTCGCCGCCTCCCCTCAGGCGCGGAGAGCGGGAAGCTGAGGGGGCTGAGGAGATTCCCCCTCCCCACTCTCCCCTCAAATAAATCCCGTTTTTTCCCCTCTCCCGCTCACCTCCTGCTCCCTGAAGTGCTGGTTCTGCGCGTCGATGACCCGGATAGTCCTTTTGATGGGCAGCAGCCCGCCGAGCTCGTCGTGCGCCACCATGGCCGCAGCTGCCCCCCGACCCTCCCTCAGCCCGCGCTCATCGCGCTCTGGGCCCGCCGCGCGCCGCTCCCCCAACCTCACCGCAGGGGGCGGGGCCAGCGCGCAGACCACGCCCCCTTCAGGCCGAACCACGCCCCCAGCGGTGGCCCGGGCGCTCCGGACCCTCCCGGAGCCCCGAATTCTTCCACAACTCTCCCAAAAAAACCTCTCCCAAAAAACCCTCCTGCGCCTGTGGTCATCCCTGTGAGGCACATCTGGAGCGCTGTGTCCAGTTCTGGGCTCCTCAGGACAGGAGGGACATGGGGCTGCTGGAGCGGGGCCAGAGGAGGGATGTGAGGGTGATTCAGGGCCTGGAGCATCTCGGTGCCCAGGAGAGGCTGAGGGAGCTGGGAGGGGACACGGCTGAGGGGGGCCCCATCCATGGTATCAGTATCCAAAGGGAGGGTGCCAAGAGGAGGGACCAGGCTCTGCTCCGGGGGCCCAGCAGTGGCACCAAAGGAACGGGCAGGGAGTGGTCCCAGGAATTCCCCCTGGACATGGGGCAGAACTTCTGCCCTGAGCAGAGACCAGAGACGGGTGGAGTCTCCTCTATGGGGATATTCCAGAGCCACCTGGACACTTCCCTGTGCCCTGTGCTCTGGGATGGCCCTGCTGGAGCAGGGAGTGGGACCAGATGATTCCCTGTGGTCCCTTCCAACCTCACCCATCCTGGGATTCTGTGAAAAACGGGACCTCCAAGAGACTCTGCTGCAAGGAGGGCAAGGGGACTGTTCCATCACACAACGCAAATGTGGGTTTTTTTGGGTTTTTCCCCCATTTTTAGTATTTTTTCCTGGCACTTACAGCGTCGTGGGACAAGCTCCTCCTCATGGCGGCTCTCATTGCCAATGCTGGAGTATAAAACCTTTGCTGCTGCAAAATGTATAAAAAAAAAAAGAAAAAAAATTCTTGTCTAGACCTGCACTTTTAAGTCTGCTCTGAGCTTTAAAGTCGTGCTGGCACAGCTCTGGTAGCCAGGGGCTGGGTTGAGCCTCTCCCCCTCTTCTCCCAGGGGAGCCTGTCCCGGCAGGCCCGGCTGGAGATGCAAAAGGGTTTGGATTTTCTGTTTGTTTGTTCAAGTCCTTTTTATTCCTGGCACTGCTACAAATCTCTGAAATAAAAGCTTTCTTGTGCTGGTAAAAATAAACGGAGTTGATTTGGCTGCCTACCTGCGCTAACCAAGCTGGCTGCTTTGAGGGGATCAGTTTGGGGTGGATTCCAGCTGTGGGACAGCAGAAGGTTTGCAAAGAGCATTTTTTGGAATCATGAGGAGGAGGAGAAGGAGGAAAGTCCTGCTGTCCCCTCCCCTGGATTTTGAATTTTTGGCTTTGTTTGCTTCTCTCAGCAAATCTGCACCCACTTAACCTCTGCCATGCAAGAGCAGGACATTGAGGATTCTCAGAAATTTGGGATACATGGAGTTTCCATCTGTTTGCTGAAAGGACAGACTGTGACTCTTTCAGAGACAAAAATCCTTTCCTGGATTACTGAAATCCACTATTTTTAACACCAAAGTGACGCTGACTCCAGGGAGGAGCAGACAAATTCTCCCGAGTTTGATCTTTTTTTAGAGTATCAAACCCATTTCTCCTAAAATCCAAGGTCTCAGCCTTGTTAAATTTGGCCTAAAGATTCAGGAGCACTGGGAGCTCATCTCTTTCCAGGGGGATGGAAAAAGGCCAACTAAAAATAGGGGATGAACACCCAGGACCTGTGAGGGGAGGTGTGAAGCAGAGTCACGCACACCAAGCTGACACTGAAACGCTTCTCGGCGGCACCAGGACGTGATGTCCCATTGTCCTGAAGCTTCTCATGCTCCCATCTGAGCTGTCTGGTGACGTGGGTGTTCAATTGTCCTCCTGCCCCAGCCCTCGGGGAAGGGCCCACGTGGTTCAGCCACAGGTGATCCCCGACTTTCTGATGACACTTTGGGAGGTGATGAATTCGCGGTGATGCAAGGCCCAGGTGAGGTCATGGTGAGGGAACATCCCTGGCCTGATGGAACAGAGCTCCAGGGCTGCTGGCTCTGGGCCAGGCCAAGGGATTTGTGTCCTGGAAAATGCCCTTCCTTTGGAGAAAGGGGTGGGCAAGGCCTTAGAGCCACTAATTCCCTGAGAGAAGCAGTTCCCAGTTTGGAATGAGATGGTTTCTGTGTGGCAGCTGTACCTGTACAGGTCATCAACGGCATCTGGGGGCAAAATCCATCCTGAACTGGGGAGATGAGCACCATAAACCCATCTTGAGTGATGATCACCATAAATCCATCCCAAGGGATGGACATGAGCACCATAAATCCATCCTAAGGGATAGAGATGATCACCAGAAATTCATCCTGAAGGATGGAATGATTGCCAAAAATCCATTCCAAGTGATGAAGATAAACACCAAAAATCCATCCTAAGTGATGGAGATAATGACCATAAACCCATCCTGAGGGATGGAGATGATGACCATAAATCCACCCCAAGGGATACAGATGAGCACCATAAATCCATCCCAAGAGATGGACATGAGCACCATAAACCCATCTTGAGTGATGATCACCACAAATCCATCCTGAGTGATGATCACCACAAATCCATCCCAAGTGATGGAGACGATGACCATAAATCCATCCCAAGTGATGGAGACAATCACCATAAACCCATCCCAAGGGATGGAATGGTTGCCAAAAATCCATCCCAAATGATGACGATAAACACCAAAAATCCATCCTGAGGGATGGAGATGATGACCATAAATCCATCCTGAGTGATGGACATGAGCACCACAAATCCATCCTGAGGGATGATCACTATAAATCCATCCTGAGTCATGGAGATGATCACCACAAATCCATCCCAAGGGATGGACATGAGAACCATAAACCCATCCCAAGGGATGGAAATGATTACCATAAATCCATCCCAAGGGATGGACATGAGCACCACAAATCCATCCTGAGTGATGGTCATAAGCACCATAAATCCATCCTGAGTGATGATCACCACAAATCCATCCCAAGTGATGGAGATGATGACCATAAATCCATCCTGAGTGATGATCACCACAAATCCATCCCAAGTGATGGAGATGATGACCATAAATCTATCCTGAGTGATGGAGATGAGCACCATAAACCCATCCAAAAGGATGGGAATGACTACCATAAATCCATCCCAAGGGATGGGGATGAGCACAGAGGGAAGGCAATAAACCTGGAGAAGCCTGTAGATAGCCATGGAAGAGGCACTGGGAATATCTTTAAATTACTGAAGTTCGTTGGGATGCAAACCCATCCCGAACAAGGCTGTGGAACTTGGGAACCCTCTGACAGAAGCCAAAATATGGGAAAAGGAAGGAGAATTGTTCCCTGTGCAGCAGGAGCAGCAAACCAGATTTCAGGATTTCCCTATAAACCCTGCACTGTAATTCCAGCTTCCCTCTAACTCAGCACACATCCTTCTATCCAAGACATCTCCCTGCACCTTCCCAGTGCTCCCTTCCCCCTCTGCCCTGACTCCAACCTCTTCCCTGCCTTTCCTGCCCCTCCAGCCTCTCCGGAGCCTCAGGAACGAAGCCAGGCAGGCCATGGATACCAGACCAGTTCTTCCTGCTCTCCTGCCAGGGGGTATCCACAGCATTCCTGCCCTGGATTCACATGGAGATTTTCACTTCCAGGAGTAAAATCCCTTGGTGACTCCTATCCTGTTATCAAATCAGGGAGCAGGGAAGAGTTGGAGTGACAGGGAATCACCTAACCCTCGTTGTTTTCCTCTTATTTTAAGGCTGGGATTTCATTCCCACAGAGTTGTTTTCCTTGAATCCTGGGCAGCCTTGTACCTGTGACATTCCTTGCTCCTGGAAATTATTCTTGGAAGGGCTGCCACCAAATAAAAATCCTCCCTGGGGTCCTGCCGTGCTATTTTGTTCTTTCAGCCCCAAAGCATCATCCAGTCAATTTAAGATTAACAAGGGATGAATTCCGAAGAAAACACGCATGCAAATTCCAGTGTGCGATTCCAGGCTGAGGGAAGTTTTCAGGGATAAAAACACTCGGTTGTTGAAGTGACATCTGGCATCTGGCTCATGCCAGGGGTTGCCGAGTGTGGCCATGCAGGAATGTTGTCCCCAACAGCTGAAAATGTCCCCAGCACCTGTGTCCAAGGTGGACACACATGACCTGATCCCGCCTTTTCTCTTGGAAAAACTCAAGGAAATGATGTGTTGGAGCAGCAGAAGCCATAAAAATCCCAGCAGGATTGGGATTTTCAGCCTGTCATCGAATGGAGAATCCTTACAGCACCCTGCTCTGGCCATGCTACCAATTCCAACCATTCCCAGGAAACTCTGGGACTGCTCCATTTGATCCCTAACCCTGCAGAGGGGCAGGAGCCAGGAATCAAAGATCTCAGTTGTACCCCTGGTTGAGGAGGAGAAGATTTAAGCTGGGGCACTACAGAGCCTGCAGGCAGGAGGGTATTCCTCAGTGGGCAGCTTTCCCAGTTTTCCCAGATCCTGGAACGTGCCTGACATCTGGATTCAATTCCCTCAAAGCAAGGACCTGCGACGTTTTAATCCCTTAGGCGGCTGGAAGTCTCAGGGAGAACGAAAGCATCCAGTCCATCCCCATATTCCTTTCCATGTCCAGTTTGAAACTCCATTTCTTGGGCACTGCCACCCACCTAAAGCCCCACTTTCCAGATATTTTTACCGGGATATATTTAGTGGAAGACGCAGAACACTCGAGGACAGGATAAATAGGATTTTCCACTCCAGGCTTTTCCCATACATGTTCAGTGGGACCCCAACCCGAGGTTGTTTACTGGCCACAAGCTGTGTTTAACATTCCACTCCTGGATATTTATATTCCGAGCCAAATTCAGAGCAGGATTCTGGAAAATGAGCAAAAGTAGGCGATGACCCAACCAGAGACCATTGGGGTCATCCGAAAACTTTAGGAGCCGCTCCGGAATCCAGCGTTTATTTGGGATGATGACTATAATTAGCTGCCACTCAGCTCCTTTAAACAGCCACCAAAAAAATCAACTCTGATTTTCCTGAAATCCATCCTTGAACATTTTGGAATTCTCTGTAGGAAAGGTAAAATCCACCTTTGAACATTTTCGAAGGAGTTACCTCGACCTTCCTGCTCAGGGCAGAAAAGCAATTTCCATCTTATGAATATGAATGAGAGAGCAGAAAACATGGATTAGCCAATCCAGGGATATTATTAAACACAACATCTCTTTTTTTTTCCGGGGATTAATGGAGCGAGAAGCTCCAGTCTACTTCAGCTCCCGTGCCAAGAGTTGTTTGTCGGAGCCGATGCCGTTGGGATCAAAGTCTATTTTCAAACACAAATTTGTAACCTATGCACAGGCACGTTCCTGCAGGAATCAGACACGCCAATAAAATTCCCATAAAAGTCCTTCGGGAGGAGGGAGGGAGGAGGAAAGGACTGATTTGGTTGTTTCTTTAAAGCTTGGGGGGATGTTCAAGTAGGAGGAGTTCTTTTCTTGCATTGTTTGCGGAGGATTTTTAGGTTGGGTTATCCCTGCCTGAAGCCAAGGTTTTTTAGAGGAAGGACAAGGTTTTTAGTAGGAATGACAAAGTTTTTGGGAGGAAGGAAAAGGTTGTGAGGAGGAATGACAAGGTTTTTGGGGAGGAATGACAAGGTTTTTTGGAGGAAGGACAAGGTTTTTAGTAGGAAGAACAAGGTTTTTAGGAGGAATGACAAGGTTTTTGGGGGAAAGACAAGGTTTTTTGGGGGAAAGATGAGGTTTTTGGGAGGAATGACAAGGTTTTTTTGAGGAATCACAAGGTTTTTGGGAGGAAGGACAAGGTTTTTTGGGGGAAGAACAAGGTTTTTCAGAGGAAGGACAAGGTTTTGAGGAGGAATGACAAGGTTTTTAGGAGGAATGACACGATTTTTGGGAGGATTCTGTCCATGGAATGACACTTCAAGTGGTCTGGACTGGCAAGAATCCACAAACAAGGATTTTCTCCCCCTCTCCTCTTTTTTTTCAAGTAATTTTTCACGTTATAAATGAAATTAAATCAGTGTTTTCTGCCTTGCCTGGAGACGTTGTCCCCATCAGCTTTATTGTCACATCCTTTTCCTTCTTCCCTGCCAGGAGGTTGGGATGAGATGGATTTAAGGTCCCTTCCAACCCAAACCATTCCATGATTCTGCTGCCCCAACTTACCAACTCCAGGGCTGGTTTAGGCTGAAATCCCCCCCAAAATGTGAGGGACACGTGGAGAGGACACAGCTTGGGGGGTCAGAAAAAGGATCCTCACTAAGACCTTGCACAAATCCCTGTCCTTAAAGCCTTACAAGGACAACCCTACAAGGGAGAACCTCACCCAGACAGTGATTTTTGCTCATTACTCAGCCTGGCTTCGTTTTGCCTCGGGTGAAATTGAGTCTCTCCCCTGTCAGACACTGCCAGTATTTATTTAGTTGCTAACAACCATCAAGATCCACACACGCCCCTTCAAAAAACACGCTCCTGCTTCCTCCCTGACTCAGCCACACCTCACACAGCCCTGGGGGCGATTTGGAATCACCAACAGTCCCAAACTTATCTGAAATGCAGAAACAATTCGGCTTTAAAGCGGGAAAAACTGAAATTCCTGTCTTGCATTCCCAAGTTTCTGTCTATAGTAAATTATAAATTACATCCTAGGACAACTCCAGGCTTGATCCCAAGAGAGAATTCCTTATTTTCTCCCCAAAAGAGGCACAACAGAAGAGGCTGAGGGAAGGTTGGAACTTCCCACTCAAATTTTGGGAATGTTTGGAAGGTTTTAGGCTGCACCTCAAAGCAGAAGCTTCCAAGATCTGCTGGATCTGGTTGGCTTTTGAGTACATAAATCAAAATAAAGGCATTGCATCCCTCTGGATGATCTCCCTGGCCATTCCGCATCCCACATTCCCAGTGTATGGAATGATCTGAATAAGGGAGCTTTAAAAAGCATTAAAAGATTGCTGAAGCTTTTCAGAAAAACAGATCCCAATTAATTGAAAATGAAATTATCCCTTCCCCTTATGTTTATTTTAAAAGTATTTTGGGTAGGGTGGCAAATTTGGGATGAGTTTTTTCAGCACAGTTATGGCTGGGAGGGCTGTGAATGAATTATTTTGGCAAAATTCCTCCATCATCACAAGTAGGGTGGTAAAACATCAGCTTGTCAGCTGAGCTAAATCTGCTGGGGGAGACTGTGGAGCTGAAATCCCATTTTTGCTGCAGAGTTACAGAGAAAAACCCTGAAAAATCAGTTTACCAAGGGCTAAAAAATCGATGGTCTGATCAGAACATTATTGAATTATTGGGATCTTATCTTGTGACTTTATTTCAGCTGGAATGGAGCCAAATTTTAGGTTTTGGGTCCATCCTGATTAAATGTAGACAGAGGAAAGAATAATTTGGACACAGCTCAATGAGGCTCAGAAATGCTGCTGATGGGTTGGGAGATCTGACAGGAATATTTGACTGTGGTGCTTTTGAAACTTTAAAAAACCTGGAGAGTTGGGATCAAAAAGCCTGGAAATCACAATTCCATCAGCACCATTCATGTATTTTAACTAAAAATTGGAGTCTCTTTGGTGGGTGTGCCTCAAAATCCCAAAAGTCCAGCAGAGCCTGATCCTTTTAAAAGATTAAGTTAAAAGTCAAGTGAAAGAAAAGCTGAACTTTAGCCCAGGGATTTCCCTTTTTTCCTTGGAAGATTTCTGTTAAAATGACTGTTTATATTTTAGTTTCACGATTGCTTTGTGGGAGAAACCCTAACTCAGGGAATTTTTTCTCCACATGAAAAGGTTGTCCAATTAAAAAACCAAAGAAAATAAGAAAATCCTCTTCCCTGAGGACACGATTTTCTTGTCTGAACACTCCCATCTGAACTCAGAATTCCCTCAGGAACAAAACAATCCTAAAAAAAAACCAGGTTCAGAGGGTCACAGCCTCTCCTTTTTTTGCTCTCCTCCCATCCTGGAATTACAGGGATGGTCTGACCTGGAACAGATCCAGCCTAGAGAGGTCAAAGCCCAGATTTGGCCTGGGCAGTCATGGAAAGCATCCAGCAATGCCAGGTGAAGGGAGGGGAGTGATGAATAATTCATAAATGCAAATGAGGTGACATCAAGCAGGATGCCCTGGTCATTAGGTCACACAGGAAATGCCCCACTAGCAAATTGCTTTTAATCTCAGTCTAATAAACCTTAAACCCCACTTAGTTAAGCCTCAACTAAAGAGGTGTTACACAGGAAAACTCCTTTTTCTCTTCCTTCCCCTCTCCAGAGAAGAGCTCAGGCCAGATGGACAGCGGGAAGGAGTTTCTCCTTCAGAAAAGCAGGAAAAGCTTCACCTCAGCTCTGTAAATCTCTTTAATCCCCAGCTTTAAGGACGATTTCCCACCCAGCCAGTCCAGCTCGTTCTCACCCCCACCCAGGGCACTGAAATCAAACAAAAACAACATTTGAAGAGGCTTTGCACAGTTTGGCTTCCTGGCCCTTGGAAATGCTGGTTTTAGGGGTAAAACACATTTATTTCACACAACATCCAAGCCGGGCTGGATGTGGAATTGCAGAGATTGAGGCAGGAGCAGCAGCGTTGTCAGAGCAGGGCTCAGCCCACTCCAGAGGTGTTTGTGAGAGCAAACACAGCTGGGCAGGGCCCTGAGCTGCTGCTGAAGTGCAAACACAGAGAAATAAATTCCGTGTTTGCCAGCCCCCAGCAGAAATCGCCAAAGGAGGGGATTACACAATGCTGGGGATGTTGTAAAGTGATTTTCAGTACCTTAAAGTCAAGGCTGTTCAGGCTGACGACGTCATCGTCCTTCTCTCGGCGCTTCCTCTTCTGCGAGAAATGAAACACAATTATAGGTTTGGGTTCAGAAATTCAACTTTAAATAAAGCAATCTGGAGCTATTTCCTTTCTTTACATCCCCAGCTAACTGTAAGAAAAGGAAAAGTTGAATGCAAATGCAAAGAGTTTTTTGTTATTTAATGAAGTTTTTCACCCGATGGATACCTGGAAATTAAATGTCTTGAAGCTTCTTTCCCTGCACTCCCATAATTGTGGTTGGGAATTAAATCTCAGGAAGCAGCAGGGACCACTGGGAAATGATTTGGGTTTCATTTAAGGTCATAAAATCATGGGATAATTTGGATTGAAAGGGATTTTAAAGCTCATCCAATTTCAACCTCAGCACCTCCCACTATCCCAGGGTGCTCCAAGCCCCGTCCAGCTTGGCCTTGGACATTTTCAGGGATCCAGGAAGTCCTGGATTTTAAAAATTTTTTTTTCTTTTTTAAATTTAGGAAGTCCCTGCCTGTGTGTGAGGGCTTTGGGATCACCCATTCCTTTGGCCGTGGCCAGCAGACAGCCGTGGCTGCAGAATTCCTGCGGGGAATGCGAGGGGCTAAAAGAACAAGGATTTTTGTAGGAGAAAAATGAGGCTTTTGGCCTGGGAATTCTCAGCTCTTTTCCCTTCCCAAGGAGAGCACGAATGGAATAACAATCAAAGATCTTTCCCACTATTTCTGGAATATCTGGGCTTCTTTTTTCATTATCCAGATGATGGAAAATCAGTTGTGGCCTCATCCTGGCCAGCCTGAGGCTGGAAAATCCACGGCTCACGAGTCACTCGTGGAACAAGGAGTGGATTTTTATCCTGAGCTTGACCCTTTTCCCTTTCCCAATGAGTCAACTTCATCCTCTTCAGAAGGGAAAAGCAATTATTTCGGATTTTTATATCGGTTATCAATTCAAGCCTAGACACAGAACGAGGTGAGATGAGGAAGAGCCTCCCCCTGCAGCTGCAGACTCTGAAGTTCAAATTGCAATTTTTGTGCCCTCCCACTGCAGCACTTTGACCTCTCGGCAGGAGCAAAGGTGCAATTCCTGTTTTCTTAGCATTTAAAAACGTGTTCAAACATTTAAAGACGCTCTCAGTGATGACAGAACTCTGTTAAAGCTGAAATTTTCAAGTTATTTGAATAGAAATATTCATTAAAATTATTTTTAAATGCTGACCAGCTCAGTTTCCTTATTCCTTTGAGAGCCTGATGCTGCTGAGCTGCCTTGGAGGGCTCTCAAAAACCCCTTTTTGTGTTTAATGCTCCTTTTTTAGGGTGTTTTTAGGCTTTAATTTTTTTTTTGCCTGTCCACACCATGCTATTATTTAGTATTAAATATCAAATAATGTTTAATTATTTAAATGGTGATGTTTAACAGAAGTTCACTCACTAATTCCTTATATTTTGGTGTTTTTTTGCAGTTTGGGTGTTGTTTTTTTCCTCAGCTCTAAATGGATCCCAGGAGAAAGTTCACTCACTAATTCCTTATATTTTGGTGTTTTTTTGCAGTTTGGGTGTTGTTTTTTTCCTCAGCTCTAAATGGATCCCAGGAGAAAGTTCACTCACTAATTCCTTATATTTTGGGGGTCTTTTGGCAATTTGAGTGCTGTGATTTTTTCCTCAGATCTAAATGGATTTAAGGAGAAAATTCCTCAATTATTTCAGTTTTTCTGGCTTTTTTCTGAGTTTGCAAAGACAAGATCCCAACTCTGTGAATCCCTTCCCTGACGGATTTGCTAAAGCAGAGAGGAAAAAATTCCCACACCAGACCCTTATTTCCCACATTTCTGACTCCATCCTTTTCCAACAGAACCTCTGGAAGCCTTGAGGACAAATGCAAACCCAGCCCTTTGTTTTTCCTTAGGATCAGTGAAATATTGAGGTTTGGATCTTTCCCAAAGGCTGCTCCAGCCACACCTTTCCAGGTGATTTTTCCCAGATGGAAAATGAGGATTTCAGGATTTCTTTAAGAGAAGAAAAGCTGCAATAAAGACACCCCCACCCCTTTTTGGAGATTTATTGGTTCCTTATGGGGTGGAGGATTTGAAATCTTTACCATTAAAGCTCCAGCCCAAACCCAGACACGAAGGGGAGGCCAAAATGTTGTTTTTAAACTGGCGAGACTCAGAATTCCGTTGGCTGCATCCCCATTTCCTTTACCCAATTTAGTTCTGGACAAAATCGTAGACATTGCACTCCAGAGCCAGCTGGGTCATTCCTGGGCTGTGCCAGATTCCAGGGAAAATGCCTCAAATTCAGGAGTTTGGAGCCACATGATGGAAAAGCAACTGAAAAGTGCTGTTTGCTCCCATTTCTGTGTCTTCCACGATCCGTGATCCGACTCATTCCCCCTTCTCACAGCCCCCAAATCGTGTGGAAAAAATTTCTTTTCCCGAAGTTATTCAAGTGGAAAAAGCCCCAGACCCAATTTAGGGGTTTTGTAGAGCAGAAGTTTTAAAAAATAATGTTGCTTAGGAAGGGAAATTTAAATATTTGGGGATTTTATTTTAGAAACACCTCAACAACACCACGAGCAGGGCTGCTCATGGCATTCCAAGGATTCTGAGGGAAGTTCCAGGAATGCTTTTGGAAGCAAGGATTGGGTTTTAATTGGAAAATAATTCCAGTTTTTTTTCTCTCCTCCTTTTTTGCTTCAATCCCAGGATATTTTGGTTTTGAGGGATCAGCCTGGTTTTTGGTGCTTTTTGCCCACCTGGAGTCAGAAACCCCAATGAGGTTTTAGGATCATTAAATCCACAAAGCTCCAGTTTCCCAGAAATAAATCCTCAAAAATGGAAAGGAATAAAGGAAAACATTCCATGAGGAATTTTGCTTCCAGTCAGAGGCTGTTTAAACCCAAACTGAATTAGATTTTTCTCAGAATTATGTAGAACAAGCACTGGTCATTCCCTTAAAATCCATCCCACTTTGGCATGGAAAAGTCTGGCTTAGTCTGTCTTTTCCCCAAGCCAGGTTTGTTTTCCAACCTTTTGGCCAAACAGCTGCACAAACTCTGGCATGAAAAGAGGATTTTTGGGACTGGCAGAGGAATATTTGGTGGTTATAGGGCAAAAAACCCCCTTTTAATTTGTGTTGTTGGAGCACAGAATTTTCAGATTTGAAAAAATATCATTTTTAGGGCTTTGTAATATTTCAAAATCTGGGTTTAAAGGAGCTGAAAGTTTCTAAAATTCAGCAAAATTCAAATTTACGAGGGATTGTGGTTTTGGTTGTGCTGGCAGCTGGATCAGCTCATCCCAAAATTACAGGGGTTGGGTTTGGGAAGGGAAATTTCCCAAGTTTGCTGGCTGAGGATGGGATCACCACTTCCAAGGGCAGCAATGAGCTTTAGGATGGGACAGGGTCTGGAATTCCTTAAAACCCTCAGTGCTTCAAGGACAGACTTCCTAAAGCACCAATTCCAAAGGGAAATCTTTGGATTTCTTTGGATCCAAGCTCCAGGACTTGGATAACAAAGGATGGAAAGAAAAGAGTACAAGGCCTACAGCCTTGTAATAAAACCAAAAATTTGGTCTGAGGAGCTTCTCTACACCAATAAAATACAGATTTTTCTGCATTTAAGGAATTAAAAAAACCCTCATTTTATTTCCACACCTTGCCAGGGCTAAAACACATCAGGAAATAGGGAATTGAGCAAGGAAAACACAGTGTCCAGGATCTCCTGCCTTCCTTAATCCCTGGGTGCAAGAAGCAGCCTCTGGATGAGCTCAGGAGCCTGGGAAGCTCAGAAATTCTACAGAGGAATGCTGGATTTTCTTTCTCTTCCAGAGGAATTTTCACCTCTGGATTCCTGCTTTTCCAGCTGTTCCACTCACCAGGGTGAAATCCCAGTGCGGTCCTGGAGTCAGGAATGTGAAGGAGCTGCCCCTTCTCAGAGGATACCTGTGAGCAGAAAAAAATTTTAAAATTATTAATTAAATAAATAATTAAATTAATTAAATAATTCCTAGGCTGCTGCAGAATGGAGAAATTCCATGTTTTCCACTGGATCAAATACCAGCAGCTCCCAGCAAAGCAAAAACAAGGAACGGTGGAGTTTTTGGGAAGGGGAAAGCCAAAGGACTGCCAGCATTCCCCACCAAAATTTGGAATTTTGGATTCAAAATCCTGATTTTCTACAATAAAAAGGGGGCTCTGTGCAAAAACTTCCCACTGGGAATTCCAGGCTGCTCTTTTTGATCCCAAAAGCTCCAAAAAAGGAGGAAAGAACAGCAATAATAAAAAATAATCATCATTTACGGCCAGGTTAACGAAGGTGAAGTGAAAGGAGGCAACAACAGCACCTTTGATGAGGCAGCCTTGGAGCTTCCCATAAAATTCCAGCCAGGAATTGAGCTGGGGGCTTTCCTGGAGTCATTCCCTATCCAAGGAAGTTGAAGGACACACAAAGGGCCGTTTGTAATCCCAGCTTTGAACAGAGCTGAGCCGTTCATTGAACCATCCCCACTTGAGCAAACAAATTCCACTTTCAACTTTCACTGTCTGCTGGATTTCAGGAATTTTTCCAGCCATAATTTTTTACAGCTCATTCCGGCCAGAGGATGGAAGAATTCTTGTGTCTTGTTGCGTTTCTGGATGTGGATTTTCAGTCCCAAATGGGCCACACAATTTTTTCCACCTTTTTGTTGGGGGGAAGGTGGGGGGGTTGGGGGAGATTCCCCCTTTGCTGTCTGGGTTCTCCTCACCATCTCCTCATCTCCTTCATCCTGAGGTCCCACAGGATTATTAAAAACCTGGGAATAACAGAGGGCTGCAAATCCTTTGAATTTCAGGGATTTGCTCGGGCATTACTGAAAATTCACCTCACAGGGCTCTGTTTACTGGGAAGCTGTTCCAGGAGCCCAGTCCTGCTGTCACTGTCAATTTTCAGTAATGTTCAGTGTCAGCTTCTCCCTGTGGGAAGACAAATCCCATTTGTCTGGAAAAGGCTTGGGCAGAGTGGGGAATTCTGGATTGGGATTTGGAAAATCTAAATCCAGCACCCAGGAAATCCTTTCTGAACAACACAGAACAAGATAAATCTTGTGTGAAGGAATAAAAAAAGCTTTTGGTGATGAGGTGAACATTTGATGTGGCAGCTGAGCCCTGCCCAGGTGAGTTTGGCAGCACTTTTCCTCCAGAATTCCATGTTTTTGCTGATCCTTTGCTTTTCATCCACCTGTCAACACCCAGGATGTGATTTTGCTTCAAATTCAAAGTTGAGAAGAAATCTACAGAACCTGAGCTGGTTCTGTGCTCATCCCTCTGGGAAGGATCAGTGTCCAGGCAGAGGATTTTGGTTTTCTGGGATGAATCAAAACTCCTGTGGCACCTGCAACCAAAATGCCAAGATTTCGACTTGCTTCATTCCCAAATTATGGGGAAGGAATGTGTCTGATCCATGTAAAAAACTGAAGAAAAGGTACCATAAGCACAAATTCCATCTTATTTAAAATCAGAGGAAGCTTTTCCTTGGATCACACAACCTCTAGGTACTTTGGGATCAGCCTTTGGACACTGTCCCTGTGGCCATGATGCTGCTCCAGGAAGGAAAGTGGCATTTCCAAGAGCTGCATTCCACAGAAACTTCTGGAAGGGAACATTCTGTGGGATTTAGAAGAGTACATTCTGCTCGGGAAGAAAATCTGGGAATAGGATTTCTTTGGAATTTAAAATAGAGCCATTTTTTTCCTCAAGAGAAAGAAAATTCCCAACATTTCACCTGAGGAAATGTAGGAGTTTGATTAAACCTTCCTTGATTAGAGATGGAAAAATAAAGAGAATTAATGGTCTGCAAACTGTGCCATGCACAGCTCCAAAGGCAGAATGGATGGAGCCTCAGACTCTCAGGAAGGCAGGAATTTGTAGTTTGGGATGAAGAATATCCCAGGAATCTTCACTTCCAACCCCAGTAGCAGCCAAACCACGGCCTGGAAGCCACAGGAGGCTCAAAAACCATTCAAGAAACTCCCAATCATCAGTATCAGGATGATACAGCCACTATTCTTCCATGGAAAAAAAAGGAGGAATGATCACGAGAGGAATTAATTTGGGAATTTCAGCATTTTTAGCTGGAGGGAGGAGGTGTCTGATGGGATTAAAGTTCAAAAATCCCCACAGGCAGCTTTGGTTTTCCAGTTGTCCACATGAGCTGGAGAGAAACTTCTCCATCTCAAGCTCCAGCAGCTGAACTTTGTCCCTTGGTCACTCAGCTGAGGGGGACAAGGCATGGAGGGACAGGACACAGGGAATGGCTTCCCACTGCCAGAGGGCAGGGATGGGTGGGATCTTGGGAAGGAAATCCTGGCAGGGAGGGTGGGGAGGGGCTGGGCTAGAATTCCCAGAGAAGTTGTGGCTGCCCCTGGATCCCTGGGATTGTCCAAGGCCATGTTGGATGGGGGCTTGGAGCACCCTGGGATGGTGGAAG
>VZTE01004403.1:74527-85055 GCA_013397775.1 Eulacestoma nigropectus
ATGATGATGATGATGATGATGATGATGAGGGCCCATTCCAGCCCCGAGCAGTGGCACCAGGCCTGGGTTAGTTTTTTCTCTGGCCCTTCCAAAGCCCAAATGAGTCACCTGCCCGATCCCACGCGGATTCCGCGCAGGGGTGACTTTTTGTGTCTCGGGGGCATCCCTTGCACGGATCTGAAGCCAGTCCAGGTGAGTTAAAGGTCATGGATGACCTGGAACAATCCTGGAAGTTTTCCTTCCACAAATCAACATGAGGAGAAGCAGAGCCGAGCGGTGGTCAAAACACTCCGTGATGGATTGAAACCCAGAGTGGCCTGGCTGAAATATTTTAGGATCTGAAGAGAGCAAAACAAAGTGTCCAGCTGGTGCCAGCAGCTGGCTGGAGTTAATGGCTCTGTTTACTGGGAAGCTGTTCCAGGAGCCCAGCCCTGCTGTCACTGATGCCTTGGGAGGCTACCCAGAAAGAGAGACCAGACAGGAGTAAGGGAATAAAGGTGGATATTTATTTGAAAGGCCTTCAAAGGTGCATCCTGGGGAGCCAAAGACCACATCCAAGATGGACCCCAAGATGGACCCCAAGATGGATGACGAGTCCTGAGTTCTTCACACTTTTATAGGTTTGATTCATTTGCATATCAGCATAAATTCGCCAATTAAAACTTTAGCTAATGATGGAATTTCTCCAAGATGTTGGTTTACACATTTTGGGTCTACGACAGTCTGGGTGTCCTTGGAGAGCAAACCTAGAGAGGCTTTGTTGTGTCTCTCTGTCATAAGAGAGCAGCAGCCAACAGGCTACAAGAAACTTCAGAGTTCCACACCGGGCAGTACAGGATTTAAAAATATAACAGCTGGAACCTAAGGCATCAGCACTGTCACCAGGACAGGCTCAGGTTGTCGGGTCACTTCCTTGGAAAAGATCCTCGAGGAGTCCGTCCGCAGCAGAATTTCCTTGTTGGAGGCAGGATGAGCAGACAGAGACTCTCTCCTTATCTCAGCAGGCTCGGGAGGAGCAGAAAGTGTTAATTAGGGCAGGCTGATTCATATCCCAAGGGGATTAAGGAGTTCAGGGTTATGAAGGGCGATTACGGGAAGGCACAAAAATAAGTTTGGAGATGTAAAACGTTGAGGCAAAAACAAATCCCTCCAAACTTGGGGCAGGGAAGGGCAACCTTGGTGAGCCTGGGCAGAAAAGAACAAACATTTCTGTTTTGGTACCCTCTGTTTGCTTCAAGAAATGAATGTTCCGGGCTTTTTACCAGCAAATGATGACACTGCCAACAGTAAATCTTCCCAGAGATTGCCACGCTGATGATCCATAGGGAATATTTTTAACCTCAAAAGAGAGAATTCCAGTTGGATTTTCAAGTTCCAGGCTTACCAAAGCAGCTCCTAACGCTGAGAGAGAAGACCTGAACACAAAACCTGTTTGGCAACATAGCAGAGGAGGAGATGTGGCCCCAATAATCTTAATAGAGGAAGTTTGGGTAATTAATAGATAAGGAATTGATAAAGGCGAGTGGGCAGCTCGATTGTTTCGCTTTGAAAGCAGAGTAGGAAACGGTCATTGTTCCCCACCTTCCTTGAATAAACAGCAGGATCCTCTTGCCAGGATCCTATGGAAGCACTCACAGCACTCAGCACTTGGCCAAATTTGTCCTGAGAATTTCGCTCCGAGGTTGATGATTTACCTCAGAGCTGCACACGCTGTCAAGTTCAACAGCACTGCAAAAACACCCCTAAATCTTAAAGCTATTTGTCAGAAAAGAGCAAATCTTTCTGTCGAGTATTACGTTGTTCTTTATCTTCTCATCGCTTGTCTTCACCAGATACAGGCGGGGGTTTTTTGTACGTTGATTTTTGCTGTTTTGTTTTAAAAAAGGAGGGGGGGGGAAAAAGCCATAAATGAGATTTTGGGGTCAGCAAGAATCCTAAAGACACCACAAAGGGCGTGCTAGAAGAGCTCCCATCAGCCAGAGGGTGAAGCACAGCAGAGCTTCACTCAGCAGCTCCAAGCAAATTCCCATTAATGTCGTTTTTCTCCCCTTTTTCCTGTAAATCAGCACTGCCCAGTCAGCATCATTCGACAGCCTGCCCCCTTTTTTTTTCTCCTTATTTTTGATGACTTCTCCAGGAAACTTCAGAAATCCTTTGATCTGGCAGGACTCTGAGCTTTTTGAAAGTTCCAAAATACATTCTTCAAGCTGGGCAGCAATTTTGTGTTTCCTTCCCCTCTGACTTCCAACCTCCTTTTATTTTATTTTTTTTTTTTGTGTTTTCAGAGCAAGCTGTTCTTAAATATAAACCACTTTTAAGATGGTGAACAGAACAGGAATAGAATAAAATTAGGGTTTTTCCCCCAAACAATTAGGCTACACCGGTGAATCCTGCTTGGAATGACAAGAACAGGAAAGCTCCACAAAGAGTCATTTGAATTTTAATTTAAAGCTTTTCTGCAGGGGGAGGAAAAAAAAGGGTTTTCAACTTGTTAGAGTTGATATTTCCACTCCACCAATATCCAGAGGCCTCCCAAGCACTGTGCAAACAAAGCCTGACTCAGGGCACTTAGGCTGGGCTTGTCACGGTTCCTTATCTTGAAAAGCTCCAGGGGAAAAGCTTTGCTTGAAGAAATCTCTATTGACAGACATTTGAAATATCTAAAAGCAAGAGAGAAGAACTCAATATTTCAATGGCTCACAGGAAAATGGTGTTGGTGAACCCAGGCTGGAGTTCAAGCTCCCAAAAGGAAGTGGGATCCTTCCAGCCCTAATTATATTGGGAGCATGGGAATGCCGGGTGGCTCCCTGGAAGTGTGGTTTGAAAACTGCAGTAATGTGCAGGGTAATTCCAATTTAGGAATTCCAGCAGGCTCAGCTTTCCAATAGCCAAGCCATGGAAAACCAGGGAGTTAAACAGGGAAATGCTTCCAAGCAGGAATGGGATTGAGCGGTGCTCCCGTGGAGCTGAGAACTCCCTGTACTTTTCTGGAATTGCCATTATTTTGTTCTTTTCTCTTGGAACAAGCTCTGCTTCTCAAAGGAAGCACCTTCAGACACTCTGGGCAGGTTGGAAGTCGAGAGAGAACATTGGATTTGTGTTTAGTTTTATGGGATCAGCGCAGACTGGCCAGGAAGAGCGATTTTCCATGGCAGGAGTGTTTGCTCCTGGCAGGGATTGGAATATCCCAGCTCTTGGTCTGAAGCAGCAATCACTGAACTCGAGATAAGCCCCAAGGAGATTAACCAGGCACTGATATCCCTGAATAATCACCCTCCTGACCTCCCCATTAACGGGCTCTCCACTGCCAGCACAGCAGCACTTCCAGCTGAAGATTCAGGGATATCTTCCCACCGCACACTTCCCTTCTGATCCAAACATTTTCCTCCCAGTTTGCCTTCACACTTCCCTCCCCACTCTGCTCCAAGTAAATCCAAAGCTCCCTGTTAAGGCTGACAGGCAGAGCTTTCCATAGGGGAAAAAGATCTTTTCAGTAGGACACTCAAGGCTCCTCTTTTTCCCATATCCCAATCCCTTTTCAACTGCTCAGGTTATTCCAATGTTTGTGCTTCAACTGATGCAGAGCAGCTCAGCAGTGACATGAACCAGGTAACAAAGGTCCTTTGTGGGATTATTTGTACAGGGGCTATTCCAGGGAATTAATTTATGTCCCAGCTCCACAAACATTGGCGCTGGCAGCACCACATGAACCTGAGCTGAGAAATCTTGGAGCTGGGCTCTGGGATAATTCTGCAGCTGCACAGCCCATCTGTAACCGCCACTGTGCACCAGAAATATCCCAGAAATTTGGACTCCTGAGAAAAGCCATGAATCCTGGAGGCTTGGAGACGCCCATGAATCCATGGCCAAGCTGAAGGACAGAAGCATCACTAGGTAGGAGATGTTGGAAGGACCTTAAAGATCACCCAGTGCCACCCCTTGCAATGGGCAGGGACATTTTCCATATCCCAGGTTGCTCCAAGCCCCGTTCAACCTGGCCTTGGATGCTCCAGGGTTGGAGCATCCACAGCCTCTGTTCCAAGGTCTCACCACCCTCACGGTAAAGAATTCCTACCTAATATTTAACCTAAATTTTCCCTTTAATTAGCACCCCTCACTCCTTGTCCCATCACTGCAAGCATGAACCTCTTCATGCCTCAGAGCATCCCCAGCTCTTCCCTCAGCAAACATCTGCCTCCATCCATGCTTTGCTTTGGAATATGGCAGGAATAAACTCTCCTCCTCCTCCCCACATAGGCAGAGAACTCCGTTCCCCAAGCAGGTAAGAGAGGATGATGGCAAGAATCCATCACTGGAAAGAGGAAAACTTTCTCCTTGGATGAGAGAGAAATGAAAGCTGCTGACAGAAGGAGCATCATCTGCTCCATGAGTAAGCACATTCCGCGGATCTGCCCACTCCCAGAAGCTATTTGTGCTCTCCCTTCCAGGGCTGTGATGCAAACACCGAGGAGGAGGTGGTGGGGAGGGCTGACAAAACATTTTGCTCCTCAGCAGCCACGCGAGGGCCGGCCCTGCTGCAGGAGCAGCCCTGGCACAGAAGATGCAGAGCCCAGGATGCCCCCCCGGCTCCCAAACCCCAAATTTGGGTGCACCAGGCCCTCGTCAATCAGTGCTGAACGAGGAGCTCAGGGATAATCCCAATCATTAAACCCCAGCACCAGAAATAAAACCCCACGGACATCACTGCGTGCCAAACCTCAGCTCCCCTTTTCCAGTGTGTGGCCAGGCTGGGGCTCATCTCATCTGTCACCCCCGGCTGGGAGCAGCTGTCCAGACTCTCCTGTCACTCCTGCAGGGACGGTGACACCTCCAGCCAAGCATTTGGAGCTGCCCTGAGGCGCCTCTCTTACTGCAGGGGCTATAAAGGAACCCTGAGTGAGGCTCAGATTTAAGCAATCGGCTTTTAGGTGAAATTAATCTTGCTGATGAGACGGCAGCTCCTGAAATTTCTAGACATAACGTTCATAAATACATTTTTGCCTCACTTGCTCATGTCATCCTAGCTGGACATTGATAGCAGGTACTTGGGAAGGCTTAGAATAAAGCCTGACTCAAGATCGCTCGAAATAGTTCCCCAAGCTCTTCAGCAATTTTGGTCCCAAGGTCAGGAGGGAGTTCTGTGGTGCAGAAAAACCACCAGCAGCAAAAATCAAATCAAATCAAATCAAATCGAAAGCAGATTTATCAATGCAGAGGTGTTAGAAAATGCTGTGAAGGAAAGTTTAGGAATCTGGAGGGTATCCAAGGAAGAAAGAGAAAGGAAGCAAATGTTGTCAACAGAAATCCCTCCAGGAAAGTGCTGTCCCATAGAGACTGGATTTGGAGATATGGAATCTTCATGGGGTTTTTATGGAGCAAAGTGAAGCTCTCTGGATGCTTTAATGAACCACTGACCCTTTCAGATGAACTTTACCTGACTTTCTTCATTCCCACAAAATCAGGCTCTTGAGGGCTCCATGTGAACATTTAAATTTTCGAACATTTCCAGCCAAGGAGCAAAAGGCTCTGAGTTCAGCTGGAATCAGTGGGATTTAAACATCCCCGAGAGTCACCCCCATGAGCCCCTTCCCCTGTGATCCCTATTTTGAGCATTCCCTGGGGAGAGTGGTCTGGCCAGAGGAATTCCAAGTGCCCAGAAGCCCTGGGAGCGAGCTCGACAGCCCTGCCAGCCGAGGAAGACCACGCTGCTTCAAATCCAGAGAACTATTTCGAGTTCTTGTGGGAACCAAGCTTGATCCAATAAATATCAGGAGTTATCACAAGAGAACCCACAGGAAAACACACATTGAGTGCTGACAGACACAAACTTGCTCCTTTTTTAACTCGGATTTGAAATAACACAAGGCCGCATTTTTCCTACTGCTCAAGGCAGTTCTGCAGAAGCCATAAAATTCTGTGGGATTGAGGTGGGGGAGGTCAAATCCCTTTATTCCTGCCCTTTTCCGTGGTGGGAACACCCTGAAGAAAAAACTGAGGGCTCCAGGACTCCTGCCAAAAGCTGTCCTGGTGCAAGGTCCATGTGGGATCAGGATGAGACTGGACAAACCCTTGGAAAAGGGGATACAGTTGATAAGGTTGTCAGATAAACCTGAAAACTCCACACGTGGTGGAGACTGGGACAGGGCAGGAAAAAGGAGCCTCACAAATGTCAGCCTTGTCCTATTTAGCACCCAAATCATTGTTGGGAGCAGCACCTGGAGCAGAGGGAGCCTTGTTCTTAGGGAAGCTCTGATGTTCTTAGGGAATTTCACCTCCCTGGCTTCAGCAGGGCTATAAAAAGCTGCCCTGCATTGCAGGCTGAGGGGGATTAGCACTTATCCCACAGGAGAAAAAAGAAACGGGGCCGGGGTAGATTTGGGCAAGAGAAGCAGTCTGGGAATGGTGGATCAGAAAATGGAGCTACGAGGAAAGGAGAAAAGGAGAAAAAGAATAATCAGAAAAAAGCAGGGAGGCAGGAAATGGCTGCAGGGTGGAGCTGGGGAATGTAATGTCTGCACAATTTAAGGGGAAAATGGAAGAGAAACAGGCCTGGGTGGGGGGGGTGGGTGGTGAAGCAGCACCGAGTGACTTCATATTTTAAATATTTAAACATTACAAGGAGCTGAAGGTGTACTTTGCTCTCACAAAAGAGTTTGTTTAATGCTTTTACTTTTCGAGGCACAGTCCCTTTCACTCTTGCCTTGCTAAATGCAAAAAAAAGTAAAGACCTTCTGAGCTGATAGGCCAGGCAGTGCTGGGAGCAGCACCAAAGTGACCTGGGCTCAGGTGACACAGGCCAGGGGCCACCCCAGGAGAGCTCATTTGTCTCAGCAGGGTTTGCTCTGTTTGATTTATTCATTTAGAGCAGTTTCATTGTGCACCTTCAACTGCTCCCTCTTCAGGCTCTTTTAACCTTGAACCACTTCCCTTCTCCAGGAGTTCGGAGATTGCAGATCCCTGGGTTCTCTTCTCCTGCAGCGTTTCAGCTTTGAACTTTGGGAGAGCTTCAGGCAAAGGTGTTGGGATCTGAGCTAAAGCTGCAGTCACAGAACCCCAAAATAAAACCCCAGCAGTTTTTCTCAGCCCTCCCTGCCCCTCTGTGTGTGTTTGGATACCTCCTGATGGTCCTGTCGAGAGCCTCCTCTCCTTCCTGATGGGAAAGCAAGAGAGGAAAATCAGCCCTCCAAGGATTTGGTTCAAGTTCTGGATGATATTTTTCAGTTTGAGATCCTTTCTTTTCTCCCAGTCTGGCCAATTTGCACATGGATGGTGGTAGGGATCAGCTTTGACTCAGGCTAGAAGCCAAATTCTCCTTGTGGGGATGAAAATCTTGGATATTATTTGGTTATCTTCCCATGGAGGTTTTGGAAGCAGGAGCAGATAAGGGACAAAGAAAAGAAAGGCCTGCAAGGAGGAAAAAAAAAAGAAACTCAGACAAAACAAGAGTGAAGGATTAAGAAATCCAGGAAAATGCAGCAGACGAGGAACTGCTGCCTCCAGGGAGAATTTTATGGAGCCTGGCAGGGAAAAGCAGCTCAGGGGCCAAGGCAGACAGACGAGAAAGCACGAGGAGAAAAGGGGGAGAGTTCAGAGCCTCTCATCTCTTTCCATGGGAGACATATAAATACACCTGAAGTTTGTTTGCAGAGAGCAATAAAGGAGTTTTAATAAAAGCCTTGTAGTCATTTCCAGTTCTTACAACAAACAAACCAACCACCCCCACACACAAAATAAATCTCCCAGTGCAGGTGGAAACAGCAGCTTGGTTTTTTTTTTTTTTTAGAGAGGAGAAAGTCTGCTAGAAATGGCCACAGGAAAGGCATTATTAAATCTCCCTCAGCTCAAGCAGTGGTTACTCACGTTCAGGAGAACATTCCTGGCCAGTTAGTAGGAAAATTAATCTGTCTGTTCTAAAGATTATTCCCCAAACGATTTTTGACACGAAGAAAATGGATTTAAGTGGCAGAACAACCTCAAAGCTGCCCCCTGATGTGGAGGAGTGACAGTGCAACAGCCCCACTGCATGGGACTGCAGCGTGCAAGGAGATATCAGCATCAAATCCAAATTAATGATCTAAAAAGCCGAGAGGGAGACCCAGGAATCAGCTGAAACAACAAGAGCAACACAAAACCTTACATATGTAGAGCTGGTTGGGAAAACGGGGCTTGATTCAGTGATAAAATCGTTGCATTGTCAACACTGGGGATCTCAGCACTTCACTGCGGCCAGCAGCACCTTCCCCAAGTGCTGATAACAACACAAACTCCTTTTCCTGATCCAAACCCCCCAGGGAAGGGGAGGTGACACCACAAACTCCTTTTCCCGATCCAAATCCTCAGGGAAGGGGAGGCGACAACGGCAGCTGCAGCCTCGGAGGGGGTGGCCAGAGGTTGGGCTGGGCTGTGGTTTTTGGGATTGTGCTGGAAGTCAGCACTTGGCCTCGGATTCGAGCTGGTGTTGAGCGGAGGTTGGAACTCTGGAATCAGCAATATCCAAGGAGTACAGCAACATCCAAGGCAGCTGCTGCCAGGATCACTGGGCAAAGTGCAAAGTCCCATGGAACAAAGAGCAAGGTCATTTGTGAAGGAATCTGAGTGCAGGTCATTAATTAATTAATGCTTTGCAGTGCTCTGGGTAATGTTTTTCAACGAGTTCAGGATAAAAAGGTTTGGGTTGGAAGGGATCTTAAAAATTCCTCCAGTTCCACCCACTGCCATGGGCAGGGACACCTTCCACTATCCCAGGCTGCTCCAAGCCCTGTCCAACCTGGCCTTGGAAATTCCAGGGATCCAGGGGTAGCCACAGCTTCTCTGGGCAAAGGGAAGAGGAGTTTAAGGGACTCAGGAACACAACTGACATTAAAAAAATCCCCCCCAGGAATGAAATCACTCGGACTCACTGGAAAACCTCTTGTGCAGAGGTTTAAACTGAGCCAAGCTCTGTAACTGATCCTTCTCCCTGAGCCAGACATGGAGCAGTTCCAAAGTCTGAAGACCTTTCAGGGTGTGTGGGAGGGAAATCAGCTTAATTGCACCTTTATGCAATCAACTTCTGTGGTCTCTCTGATGCTGAGGATTCGCAGATTCGGGGCTCTCAGAAACCACCCAGACAACTTTGCACAAGAGCTTTTAAGTGAGGACCCAGGTGATGAACACTCCCAGCCCACCCACGTGCTGAGAGCCTGGGGCATCCTGGACACCTTCACCTGCTTTGCTTCCCTGCTCCTTTTTGGTTTTTTTTCCCTCCCCAGGTGACCTTGGAGTTGAAAAGGTTCAGGAAAGGGACATGGCAGCAGCCAGTGTGGCAGGGAAGGAGAGTTAAAACCGGGTTGGATGGGGCTCGGAGCAACCTGGGATTGTGGAGCTGTCTCTGCCCATGGTAAGGGGTGGAACAAGATGAATTTTAAGGTCATTTAAACCCAAATCCTTCTGTGATTCCATAGATATTAATTCAGAGCAGGAAAGGAAAAAAAGTCACTTTGAAGTATTGAAGGAATTATTTCCTTTCAGCCTTGCTGCATTTGACTCAGTAAAACGAAATCAATCCCAACTGATCAATATTTGGAAATATTAAGCTCAAAGCAGGAGTGAAATTCCAACTCCGAGGTTGTGTCCTGGGCTGGAACGGGAAAGAAAAGCTCTGATTCCCAATCCAGTGGTGACACCTAGAGGGAAAGGAAAGATTTCACTGCTTGGCAGCTCCCGAAGGGAATGAAAGGGGAATTGTAGAGCTCTGCCTGAGCCAGAAGTGGCTCTGGAGTCCTTTAGTTCATCCTCTGGAGTTCCCTCGCAAGGAGGAAGTGCTCCAGGAAAAAACAGAGGGGAAAAGGGAGAAGCCTGAGCCTTTTCCCAAGGGCGCTGGGAGGTCTCTGCCTTCCCAAGAACTCCTGTGGGATGAGTGGGATGCAAACCTTGGAACCTCTGGAATAACGCCCAGGAAGGGGAATCCTGGTTAAACCTTTCCTATTAAACCTCCCCTGCATTCCCCACACTCAAGGATGGATCTCCACGTGGCTTTTTGGGGTTTTTAAGCTTTTCTCTCTCAGCTTTGCACAGCAGGGAGGAACTGTTCCACCTCGGAGAGAGCAGAGACTCCAAGCCCATCCCAGCTCCACAGGAATCCAGCCTGGTGCTGTTTATCCTTGGAATTGCCTGCTAAAACCTGCAGGAAAACTTTGGCTGGAGTTGTTCCTACACCTCCACACAAGGTGGGGCCCACCTGGATTTGCAATTCCAACGATATTTTTGGCTCGATGCCTTTTTTGTTGTTGTTGTTGTTGTTCAGTCTGGGTTTTATTTGGCTTCACCAAAATAAAGAGGAGCAGGGAACCACCCCAATGGGGCAGGGGTGGTGTTTGGAGGACTTGTAAATGTGTTTTATACCCATTTTCAGAGCATAAAGCCTTGTTTTGAGAACTCCTTGACAAGCACAGGGTGCTGCTGAAGGAGAAGGAAATTCCCTTGTCCACCTGGGATCCATCCAAACATCTGAGAGTCAGGGCTGGAATAATCTGTTTTTTTTTTTTTT
>VZTE01004403.1:85074-122376 GCA_013397775.1 Eulacestoma nigropectus
TTTCTTTTCATCACTCTTAAAATTACTGGGAGAGCCTCACCTCACTTTAATGTCTGGACACACTTCAAAGTAACCCTAAATAAAATCGCTGTGATCAAACCTCGCTTTCCTGTCCAGTCACAGCTAAAGCTGAAGTTTTGGGCAGATAATTAATTCCAATTATGGCAGGACCTTTAATGAGGTGCTGCCCTCCTCACCAGGATGTGGGAAATGCGGGACCACCGCAGTTAAAGAGATTTCCTGGGATTCTGGGTGTGGAGAAACTCTGGGATTATTTCGATTTCTTACAGCAAAGGGCTGAAGTTCCCCAGCTGAACCAACCAAGGTGCAAATTTGAAGTTAAAAGAACAAGATTTAGACATGTAAATATTCCATGGAACTGCAGCTGCTTTCCAGGAAATTTGTATAAAATGATGGGAATAGAAAAGCTGGGAAGAAGGAGGATGGGCAGTTAAGAGGACAAACTTAATGATCTTTTAAATACTGATCATTCCTTCCCAGTCCTGTTATCCCAATCATTTCTGGGAATAATTCTTCTTTCCATCTATTATTGCTTTATCTCTGCTTTCCTTTGTCGGGCATTTTGAAATTTTCCTTTAATTTTTGTGGTTTGATGCTCCGCAGATCCCAAATTTCCTGCTGTTCCCTCAGATGAGAGCAGAGAGGCAGAAATGAAAGTGTGAAATACTCTGACAGGAAAGGAAAAGGAAGGGAAAAGGGATAAAAACCAACCCAGAAAATACAAAAAGCGATGGAAGTCAAATAGGGGTGATGTTTTTCCAGTATCCAGAGGGGAAATCCTTGCAAATCAGCCAAGATGGGAACCTCCCATGGCAGCCAGTTTGCCTGGCACTGGAAGTTAATCCAGTTTAGGGTAAATCATGGAATATTCGGGTAAAATCAGGGAATTTACTGGGAATTTTGCCATCAGTTCCAGTGAGTTTCACCTACACTTTGCTTTTATATCTTAGCTCTGTGTTAAAAGTGGGGGTTTTTTTTGGTGAAAAACCCACCAAGAAAAGAAATGTAAATCAGGAAATGGAACAGCAACAGTAACTCCTGAGTACCAGAAATGTCTGTGAGAAATGGGGTGGTTCCAAATTTACAAATGTTTTTTAACCAAGGTTCCTCCCTCATTCCTGAACTTCCAGTCACTGGCTCCCAAACTGATTCCCACAGACAGCACCATCCACTAGAACTGCCCAGAGATCCCATTTCCATCATTATCATCTCACACAATATAGAAATAAATCTATATTTTAAATTAATTACCCCCAACTCTTTCTCCAAGTCTCCAGCAAAGATAAGCCCTTATTGAGGGGCTTATTTAGTTAATAATATTTCTTAAATATTTCATTTAATTCATAAAATCAAATTGAATGTATAAAAATAAATTTTAAAAATAATTAAATTCATATCTATAAAAATTTATTTTAAATTTTAAAATCTATTTATAAAATTAAATTCGATTTACAGAAATAAATGAAAATTAATAATAAAAATAAAATTAATTAAAAAATTAAATTTTTATTAGAAAAATTTATTTAAATGTTAAAAATTTATTTATAAACATGCATTTAAATTTTAAAGTTTATTTGTAAAATGTATTTAATTTATAAAATTAAATTTAATTTATAAAAATAATAAAAAATTGCTTTATAAAATTTATTAAAAATTTAGAATTTATTTATAAACATTTATTTAAATTTTTAATATGTATTTACAAAAACTTCTATAATTTATAAAATAAGTTAGGCAAAGACCGAGGAAATCTTTCTTTTCAGGCAATAAAAATTTCCCTACAGCTTTTCCTGAATATTTTAAAAAATAAATTGATAAAAATAAAATTCCCTAATACTAAAAGAAGCAAACTTCAAGAAAAACATCACCCTCCTGAACACACGAGGAAGATCAAGAGGAATTCTGCATTTCTCTTGTCCTTGTGTTAAAGAAACTGCCCCTGGGAAGTGGAAAAGAAGCTTGGCAGATTTATTATTTCATGGGAGCTGCAGGGAATTTTAGAGCTGGGAATCCGCTTTGGATTCCCAAAATCCTGTTCCCAAAAATAAAATCCAGAGGAAGAAGGAATATTTTCAAAGCCTAATGGTCAGGTTTTACTTGGCATAACTTTGGGGAGACAAAGAAAAGCGAAACCTGAAGAAATTAAGGAAAAACTTCCTAATCCAAGCCCAAGTGAAGCCTTGGGGTCAGGGGTGATGTCGGATGGGAACTGAGCATTCCTCAGGGAGAAGTTCTGCCCTGGCCAGAGCAGCAGGATTTTAGGGATTGGGTGCTTTTCATTGGCTTTTCCCTGCAAAAGCAGCGAGGCCCATTCCATAAAGCTCTTGTGCACACATTCCATAGGGACAGGAATAATGGGAATATTTGAAGTATAAAGCTCTGACACAGGAAAAGCGTGACCCAACAGCAGAAGCTGAAGTTGTCCCACGAGTTTTCCATTGGTGGAACAGCAGCACAATCTCGTCCTTTTCCCATCATCCTGAACAAAGTGCGGAATTCCTCCTCCTCTCTTCCCAACCCTTTATTTCTCCCCAGTGTTCCCTTCACAAAGTCACCGATGTCACACTGCTGTGACTTTGCTGTCTCCAAACTAATCCCAATTCCACTCCCCTGTGCAGGATGCCACCCACTGCAGCCTCTCCCTGACAGGCAATTCCACAGGTTAACAACAATCCTGCCCCTTCCTGCCACATCCAGGGCTCTGTAAATCATCTCCAGGGAGAGCAGCAGCATTGGAGGCTGTCACCTCTCCTCAACCCTTCAGAAATAAGCTCAGCTGTGTTTGCCAGGGATGATTTTCCCTCCTTGTGTGTTGATCCAAGGGGAATTTAAACCCCTTCAAAGAGGGCAAACCAGAGGAATTGATGGAATATTTAAAATTCCAAGCAGTTCCTAAGCTTTTGTGAAGTCAGGGAAGCAGTCACACCTTCGGTCTAGACCGGAGCAGGATCCTGATGATCTGAAATGCTCTCTCCACTTTCCCAGATGGTTAAAACTCAATTTTTACAATTCCTTTTTATCCAGTAGGGAGATGAGTGCAGGGCTGTCGTTTCTGGAGTGGAGGAAAGGATTAAATAAACAAAACCAGGTCTTTGGCAGGAAAAGATGGAGCCTTTAAACTCAGCACACAGTTTGGATAAGCCAGGCCTTTCTGGTTTATTCCTGATTTAAAGTCAGGAAAACTCCTGCACACTTCCTTGGCAAACCATATAAAAATAATTCCCATTCCTCCCTATTAACAGATATTCTCTGCACCCTCCAGCCCACTTTGGAGGATCCCTGGATATTCTGTCACTTGCCTGATTTCAGGGAAATGATTCCCATCATTTGGAATCAGCCAGTTCTCCTGGATTATGAGGATGAGTTGCTTTTCCTTGGCTTTTCCCTACAAAAGCAGCAAGGCCCACTCCATAAAGCTCTTTGCACATGGGAATCTTTTTATGAGACTTCTTCTCTCTTTCCACAGCAAATTCCAGGAGATTTGAGATCAGAACCAGCAGCTGTCAGACGTGCTTATCAGATCTGGGAATGTGTTTAGGCTGGGAGAGCATGAGGAAAACCTTTTGTAGGCTCTGTTTTGGGAACACCTCTGAGCTCCATTCCTGTCTGAGCAGAAGTTTTTATATCATTTGTTGGTTTGGAAAGAATATTTTAACAATCTGCCTCAGACACCAGGAGAGCAATACCCACCCTCTGCTGCAAGTGCTTCAGATGAAGGAATTTTTTATTAAGAATTACTTCAGCTCCTCACAAGGAAAATGGGGAAAAATATTCTTTGGGTTTTTATTTCACTGGATAAAAAAGCACCGAAGGGCTCATTCTTCTCATCAAGGGACCATTTTTACAGGAAAGATGGTCTCCTTATTTTTTGACATCCCAAATTCATCCCCTTTCGAGGTTTTATCCGAAGGACCCATTCTGCAAAGCACCTGCGATGAGCTTGCCCTGAAAATATTAATTAAAGCAGCACAAACCGGGCTTAAGCAACTGGATGTTGAGGATAATGATTTGTGAGGGAAGATAATTATTTGCTAAGTGTCGTTTGACTTCTGTTTTACAAGACAATAATGAGCAGTCTATCATCAGCGTGAAGTAATTAAAAGCCTGGTGTTAAGATAATCAACATTCACACCGAGGGATGTTGAATGCTGAAAGGTTTTAATCGCTGCCTGCTGGCACTTGCCGTGGAGGTTGGGAAAGCTGCAGCATGGTTTAAAAATAACGAGATTTTACAGGTATTTTCCTTCTCCTACCTTCATCTCATCTTTCCTGTGAGAAAATTCGTTTATTTCCAGCATTTTCAAGCACTGAGAAACACCAAATTGCAGTGAGAATAGAAGAGATTCCACAGGCACCACCAGCATTTCATGTTCAGAGGCCACCAGAAGTACCTAAAATGTGTATTTCAGCTTGGTTTATTAATTCTCCCTGTTCCATCACATTTCACACATCCTACCAAAAAATCCAGGAATTATTTCCAGAGCTGCTCACACCTTCTTTGGCCCTTGGAGAAAAACATCAGGTACAAGAGAGTTCTGCACCAATAATTGGGAAGAGGTGCTCAGGAGTTCAGTAAAATCAGGATTTCTTTCCAGTTAATAGGATTGTAATAAACCCTGGCACTCAAAATGCAGGGAAAGAGAAAAGTGACCTTAAAATGTTTCACTGAACATCTATTCTACAGCAGAAGAAAATGTCACAAGATCACAGCCAAATCCACTGAGTTTTAGGGATAATTTCTTCCCAGCCATTGGAACATTCTGGAATTCCTGTGCCAAGGACAGCTGAGGAGAAGCTCAAGGAAAAAAGGACACAAGTTGGGTTTTAACCCTTAAAAAAACCCCTTATTTGATTTTTAAAAAATATTCCTAAAGTATCAATAGTCTTTTCCAGTGATTTCAAGCCAAAAAATGGATTTATAATTTGGGATACTCTGGTCTCCTGGGAATTGCTTGAAGCCTCTGGAAGGACAACTGCCTGCAGTGGTTGTGTATAAACCTCACACTCAGAGCCAGACACTCACAAGCTGCTTTTGGAAAAAAAAAACAATAGTAATTGGAGTCTCTGGACATTTCCTGCAAGCTTGGAGCTTCCAATTACGCTCAAGTGATGCATTTTAATAACCACCTTCTTCAGGGGAGGAAAAGTTTCCATTTGGGTGAACTTTGATGTGATAATGGCAAGGAAAAGTGGGTGTTTGTACACTTCATTAGGCTCTCAGTAGCCCTAGAAAGTCCGCCGGAGCAGAGCTTTAATCCCAGCCAAGATCAAGAGCAAACAAACATTAACTGCAGAAAAGGCGTAATTAAGGAGAAGAAAGGCGAGAGAAGCATCAGCATCAAAAGCACTTGGCCCTCACAGCAGTGTTGGCTCAGTGGCCAACAAACAACTGCCTTTAATGGGATAAATGTGGCAAGGGAATAAATCAAAGCCAATTGAATTTATTGCAGATTGTGCAGGTGATCAGGGAAGATTTTTAAAAGCTTTTTCTAAATGTATAATTCAGGAAGGACTCTCTCTCTCTCTCGGTGCCTCGTTAAAACCAATCCTGCTGCTGAGTGAACAACAAATTCCTTGCTGCTGCTCCAGGAGCAAAGCTCTTCCTGACAAAGCTCCTGCACGGGATGGGAAGGGTTTTGTTTCAACGTTAAACCTCTCAGTGTCTGCAGGCTGCCACCAAAAAATTCCACTTTTCTCCCTTCCTCATCCCTGCAAGCCTAATCCAGCAATCCCACAGCCACAGGGAAAGGTGGGAGGGTAAAACTTGATTTTTTTATAAGTTCAAAAGCAAAGCAACTCCACAGTTCCCCCTGCAGCCACAATGGGGCTGGAGGGTTTGGGGACCCCACACCCCACATTTGGCAGCAGTTCAAGGTTGAGAATCTGGGAGAAAATCCAGCCCCACTTTTCTCGTGCTCCTTTGGCAGCCTCGTGGTTGGTCCCACCAGGAGGAGCTGCCTGGCCTGGCTCTCTCAGCCCCTCCTTTATAACTGAGCCCCCTTTCCACCCTCCACCTTATTGCGCCTCCAGAAAACCACTTTTCATCCTTCTGTCCAAAGTCAGCCAGTTAATTGGGATTAATCTCATTGGAGTAACTACTGAGCTGATGTTTGCAGGTGTCAGAGAGAACAGTTGGCTCTGGAGAGAGATAAAAGCCAACTTTACAAGCTCCAGGTTTGCCTGGGGTTGGAGAGTTCCTTTTCGCAGCTGGAAGGAGCTCTCCAGAGCCATTTTCCAGGCAAAATGCAAGTGGGGGTCAGACAAAGTGTCTGGGGCAGGAGAGAGGCCTCAGCCTTATTTCCATGGATTTCCTCAGAAGGGATGATGTGGCCCTGGGCTCTCGGCTTCACCTGGATTCACCTCCAGATTAGATAAACCAGGAAGTTGGGAACGAGATTAGAGAGCAAACAAACAAATCCCAAAACAAAGAGTCTCTTATCCGTCCCAGATAAAGTTTTTTGGCATTTTTTTGGTCATCTCTTTGCAGCCAGAGATGGGGGGTGGGGGACAAGGTTGAGAGAAAAACACTCATCCACTCGTTGTGCTGCCAGATTCTGGGAAAAAAATCTGGAAAAAGAGGGAACGTCTCCTTGGGAAAGCCATTCCTTATTTTCCCTTCAGGACTGCCCACTCTGCAGCTCCACCAGAGCAATTACCTCTCACTTTGCTACCTGAAACCTGATGCAAGAGCTGCAGGTGCATTGCCAGGGGGGAAAGGGATAAATAGAAAATGAGAAGATGTGTAAACCATCCCCAGCTGAGAGCAAACATCCCCTGTTCGGAACTGGGTGAAGTCACCGTCTCCAGCACGCTGTCGACTGTCTCCTCCCTCTTTAGACACCACAGACAAGAGGCTGCCTGCAAATACCCTGCCCCAAGCACAGCCCTTCCCACCTCCCTCTCTCTTGGAAGCGTCAGGAATCCTCCAGCAGCATCACAGGAGTGAAATTTGATGCTTTGTGTGCGAGTCAAAGTAACACTTAAAAATACCCCACTGAAACAGCAGATTCGAGACGCTCGGGAATGTTGGAGCCCTGAGAATCCAAGGATACAACAAGAGGACAAGGCTAATAAAGGGGATTACCTCGCCCTCCAACACTGCTGCATGGATTTAGGGAATCCAGAGGCTCCCAGAGCTCGGGTTGTGCCTCGACTGAGATTTGACCAAACTCAGGCTGCCCAAATCCAGTGTCAGGTTACAGGGCTGGGGACAAAAGCTCCTTCATGGATGTGTGCACACACGCTCACAGCGTTGAGGCAAACGAACAGGGCGCTGAGGTCATTTGTTGTGCATATATTGAAGATATTTATGGCTTGGTAGGGAGTGGAGGCCTTTGCTCAAATCCCAGTCAGGCCCTTGAACATAAGGCACAGATCTTGCACATTCGGCTGAAGTTTAAAATCCAGCTGCTTCCAGATTTTGGTCTATTTTTTTTTTTTAAATTTAAAAAATCCAAACAAAAAAACCCCAAACAAACAAACACAAAGGAAAAAACCCAAACGAAACAAACGTAAAAACCCACCAAAAAACCACACCCTCTCCCTCTGTCCCAGTTTGCCACTTCCCCGACAGCTGCAAGGATTAAACAGTTTCAGTTCTGTTATTGGTGGTTTGCAGCAAGATGGTTGGGGAAGCAAGCAGCTCAAATGATGCCAGTTGGGATTTGGAAGATCCCATCTGGATCCTGGGAGCAGCTTTGAGTTTCCCAGTACAAGGAACAGCAACTGGAGCAAAAAGATGCCCAGGATGAATAAAGGGACTGAGAGCAGGGGATCTCAGACTGGGAGAGGAAAAAAGGGATCTAAGTGAGGGGAAAAAGGAGATAAAACCACAAACAGACCCTTCCACATGCACAAGCTGCAGCATGGAAAATTTCCAGCAAATACAAGGCAAAACTTTCCCCCTCAATGAGTGTGGTCAAGCTGTGAGAGGTAAGAAAATCTCTGTCTTGGAGGTTTTTAGAGCTTACCCAGCTAATGCCAACCTGACTTAAATTTGAAGTTGGGCTGGAGACCTCCCAGAGTCGCTTCCAGTTAAACTTTTTCATTATTCTAAACAAGCCTCAAGCAGCAGCATCTTGAACTGCTCTGCATCATCAGACCACAGAGGTGCTGAGCTGGCATCACCTCGTTTGAGTGTCCAGATGAAGGGTTAAGACTAGTAATTCTTACCTGCATAAACTCCTTCCTTATCCCAATTTCTTTGGCCTCTCCCACACAATGAAGCCTCACACAGCAATGCTCGACCATCCCAAATCACCAAAGCCTTCAATTAGGCCCTGCTTTTCAAGTGTGCTAATTAGGGAGCTACAGTTTGATTTCCAAGAGCACATTTCTATGAAAACATAGATTTTTCAAAGCCTATTAACACCCAGAACACACACACAGTGCTTGCAAAACCCAAGCTCATCAATGTTTACTTTGCTTTCATCACCTAATTAAGGACGTCCACTCCAGCCCCTGGGGAATTTCTCCACGTTTCAAAGAGACTGCCTCACTCACCTTCCTCTCGCTCATTTCCATGGAAAAATGAGGCTGGAGGAAGAGCAGGAGCATCTCTCAGTCCTCCAAGCCAAGCTGGGATGCAAAGGCTGATCCCTGATCACACCCAGGAATAAAACCCTGCCCAAACACAGCATCTGGAGGTAGAAACTCACTGTGCTGAGGTACTAAAGCCACATTTGTCAGATATGAGAGGTTCCACATCACCTGCACGCTCGGAGAAGTCATTTCCTAACCTTGAGGGCGACAAAAAAACCCAAACCTCTGCTGAGCTGGATTTGCCAAATCTGAGTCAGCAGGGGCTGGGTCACTCAGGGGCCACCTGCTGATAAGTTCTAAACACACCCAGGTAACTTTTTGGGGTCAACACAGAACTTCAGGGTAACTTATTTCCTAAGTTTCTTTCAGGGTGTGACCTTGGGAAAAGTCTCCCAAGTTCGATACATCAGAATAACAGTAACACACATCTTACACAGGGGTTTAAAAATCAGAATAAAGGCAGGGCTGATGCTGAGGTGGATCTTATGCCCAGGAGAGGGAGATGCTCCAGTGCCCTGGCACAGGTTGCCCAGAGAAGCTGTAGCTGCTCCTGGATCCCTGGAAGTGTCCAAGGCCAGGCTGGAGCAGCCTGGGATAGGGGGAGGTGTCCCTGCCCATGGCATGGATGATCCTTAAGGTCCATTCCAACCCTTTAAAATCCCGTGATAAGAGCAGCTACAACCCCTCCTCATTAGGGGACAAGGCAGGGAAAGCTGTTATAGCCTGAGGAAAGATTCTGCCATCTCATGAGGCAGAAAGGCAAAGGATTCTCTCCCACAGCCCGCAGGAGAGGAATTCCCCTTAGGAGATGGGATGAGGGTCCCGTCCAGCGGGAGGGAGGGAATTTCTCTGGAAAATCCCCTCACAGCCGGCCGGGGGTTCCCTTCACAAGGCAGTAAGGAAGCTGAAGGGACCCTCCTTACACAGGAGACTGGCCGGGTCTCCTCTGAGGGCACACACGCCCCGCGGGTCACCCTCAGCCCCTCACGGGAGGACGCGGGGGGATCGCGACTCCTACCGGCTGCAGGAGGCGGCCACACCGGGGGTGCCGCCCGCCGGGGGCGAGATGCTGGCCCTGCCCCGTCTCCGCCCAGGGGGTTTCTGGCCCAAGGGCTCTGCCTCCATGGGGATGGGGACCGGCAGCGGGGCTGGCAGCGGCAGCGGCGGCGGCGCCTCAGCCCGGGGAGAAATGGCGGCGGCGGCGGTTTGAAAATGGCGGCGGTGGCGGCGTTGGCCAATCAGAAGCCGCGGGGGCGTGGCCAGAGGGCGGCGCGGGCTGTGAGGGAGGCGGTGGGGGCCGCAGCGCCCCCTGGCGGAGCGCGCGGTGGGAGCGCCTCGGCTGTGGGGAAACTGAGGCACAGGGAGGGCGTCGCCTTCCGCACCCCGATATTCCAGGGAATCACAGCGTTATTGAGGCTGGAAGAGACCTCTGAGACCATCGAGTCCAACGTGTGGCCGAGCACCACGTTGTCAACCAGACCTGAGCACTGAGTGCCACGTCCAGTCGTTCCTTAAACATCTCCATGGATGGTGAGTCCACCACCTCCCTGGGCGGCCGCTTCCAGTGTTTAATCACCCTTTCCATGAAGGAATTTTCCCAATAACCACCCTGAGCCTCCCCTGGCCCAGCCTGAGGCCATTCCCTCTCCTCCTGTCCCTGTTCCCTGGGAGCAGAGCCCGACCCCCCCTGGCTGCCCCCTCCTGTCAGGGAGTTGTGCAGAGCCACAAGGTCCCCTCCTTTTCTCCAGGCTGAGCCCCTTTTCCAGCTCCCTCAGCCGCTCCTGGGGCTCCAGCCTCTTCCTCAGCTCCATTCCCTTCCCTGGACACGCTCCAGCCCCTCAATGTCCTTCACTCCAGGTGGTCCCTCACCAATGCCCAGCACAGGGGCAGAATCACTTCCCTAATCCTGCTGGCCACTCTCTTCCTGGTAAAATCCAGGTGCCATCGGCCTCTCGCCCACCTGGGCACACCTGGATTCATGTCCAGCTGCTGTCACCAGCATCCCCAGGTCCTTTCCCAGCTTTCCAGCCCCTCTGCCCCAGCCTGGAGCATTCCATGGGGTTGTTGTGGTCGAAGTGTAGAACCTGGCACTTGATGGTGTTGAACCTCCAATCCATCCATTCCCACCTCCATCCAGGATCATTGGGAGGGAACGGCTGGAGCTGTGCCAGGGGAGGTTTTGGTTGGATTTTAGGAAAAGTTTCTTCCCCCAGAGGGTGGTGGGGCACTGAACAGGCTTCCCAGGGAATGGTCACATTCCCAAGGCTGCTCCAGGAGCGTTTGGACAATGCTCCCAGGCACAGGGTGGGATTTTGGGGTGTCTGTACAGGAATTGGACTGGCGGATCCTTGTGGGGCCCTTCCAGCTCAGGATATTCTGTGATTCTGTGATCCTTCCCTCTTCCACCCTTCCCTTCAGCCTTTTCTCCTCCCCGAACACAAGTCCAGCACCCCACAGCCCCGGGAAGGGGAGCAACAGCCTCACCCTGTCAGAAAGGCAAAAAATCAGCAAAATTTTGGAGGAGAAACAGCTCCTTCCTAAAAAAGGGAAAAATGACACCTCAGAAATCAGCTCAAATCCCAAAAATTTACCTCAGACACCCCTCTCAAAAAACACCCAAGGGATTTAAAGAGGTATGGGTGTCCCCTGGATGCAGGCACGGGACTGAGGCAGTGGCTTCCCTCATGGAGCATCCTGCCTGGAATCTGTCATCCTGATCCATGTCCTGGCACAAAACCACTGCCTGAACCATTTGTAGCCAGGTTTTTGATTCTGACAGAGCTGGAAAAAAGCAGCTGCTTTGGCCAGACAGACCAGCAAATCCCCAAATCCTGTCTTGAAAAGCCATCAGGAGCCCCCACTGTTCCTCCCACCACACATCAGGGTCAAGCGGTGCTTCCAGTGGGTGAATTTTTTGGATGCTCTCTGGTGAGGGGGTCAGCTGGAAATCTGGCCCACTTGGCTGAGATTTGGATTTTCCTCCATTTCTGCCTTTTCCCTCTGAAAAAGTGGCAGGGATGAGGAGGGGATGGGGTCTCTCCCCTCATGGGGTGACACCCCCAACTACCCCTATGATAGGGGGTGGCTTTTCACTGCTTGTAAACTGGGAATATCTCCTCTGGAGTGCAAATCTGCCTTTGGACCAGAGAGATTTGGCAAAAAAGTCTCTTTTTAACAACTCTTGACACCCCAGACAGCAGTGCTGGAACAGCTTTTTGCACTTGATCAGGTTCATCAGGTTGAGCTCAACTTCTGGGCAGCCCTTGGATGAAATTCTTTGAAACCCATTAAATTCTGTTTGAAACCCCTTAAAAAACCTCTACAGATGCACAAAGGATTTCACTTTCTTGGCTGTATTTAAGCAAAGAATCACAAATGGATTCTTCAGAGATGCTAAACCCCCAAGTTCAGCTGTTGAAGTGGGACCTTGATTCAGACGAGGAGATGCCCCCTCTTTAAGCTGCCAAAATGCTGCACATAACCAGATGTGAGAGCAGGATTTAAAGGTTTTAGAAAGAATTTGTGCTTTTTTGGGGGGAAAACACCATTGGGATGGGAGACGGAGCATTCCTGGGGCACCAGGCTTTCCCTCAGTGGCGTGTGCCAGAGGACTCAGCACGGAAATGATGCCAGAGAAAAGGGAATTAATTTTGCTTATTTTATTCCAGTGCAGACTTAACGTGACCAAACGGTGAAGTTTCCATCTGGGCTCGAACCTAAACACTTCAGCAAAGTTGTGTTGCCTCACTCAGCATTTCATACTCATAAATATTCATCCATTTTATCTCCACCAGCCAAATTCCTTCCCTCCTTCCCAGTCCTTCTCCACAGCTGAGACCTGCCTTAAGCTGGGCCTTGATTTTGGCATCAACCGTTCCCAAGCTGCTGTGTCCCTGGAAACTGGAAAATTTTCCAAACCTCCTGTTCTTTGCATCCAGCTGCAACCCCGAGCTCTGAATCCCCCCGGTGCAGCAGGCAGTGAGCCGTGGAATTTGGGAATGGCTTTTCCATCAGGTTGGAGAACTCACAGACATCGAGAGGGGCTTGGGAGAGGCCTTCTCTGCTGAAATCTTCATTTGGGAGGTCAGGAGGGCGAAGCAGATCCGAGGGTGGGATCACCAGGGGTGTTTCTTTTGGAGAAGTCGATGCCGAAGGCTCTGTGAAGCCAAGGATGTGATGGGAGAGGACAACACCCCATCCTCAGCAGGTCCAGTCACGGGATCATGGAATGTTTTGGGTTGGGAGGGTCCTTAAGGATCAGCCAGTGCCATCCCTGCCACGGGCAGGGACACCTCCCACTATCCCAGGTTCTCCAAGCCTGGCCTTGGACACTTCCAGGGATGGAGCAGCCACAGCTTCTCTGGGAATTCTATTCCAGTGCCTCCCCACCCTCCCAGCCAGGAATTCCTTCCCAATATCCCATCTAACCATGGGAAGCCATTCCCTGTGTCCTGTCACTCCAGGCCCTTTGTCCAAGTCTCTCTCCATCTTTCTTGTCAGCTCCTTCAGGTCCTGGAAGGCCACAATGAGGTCACCCCAAAGCTTCTCCTCTCCAGGCTGAACATTTCCAACTCTCCCAGCGGAGCTGCTCCATCCCTCTGGTCATCCTGGTGCCTCCTCTGGACTCTCTCCAACATCTCCAGGTCCTTCCTGTGCTGGGACCAGAGCTGGAGGCAGCTCTGCAGGTGGGGCCTCACCTGAGTCAAGCAGAGAGGCCGGTGGGATGCTGGGAATCCAGGATGATTCCTTTTCCATTTTCCAATTGTTTTTCAGAGCCACAGCTTGGATCTGAATGACCACAAACCCTTCCATGACCAACAGCAGAAGGAGTTCAATCCAAACATCTCTTGTGATTCACTTAGATTTCCACCAGGTTTTGGTGTCTCCAGTGGTTGTGTGTTTAGACTGGATACTAGGAAAAGATTTTTCATGGAAAGCATTGGAAGAGTGGAGTCCCCATCCTTGGAAGTGTCCAAAGAAATGTGTGGATGTGGCGCTTGAGGATGTGGATTAATGGTGGACGGGATTAATGGTGGACATGGTGCTGGTGGAGCTTCACAGTTGGACTTTTCCAACCTTAACGATTCTATTCCGTGATTTTTTTGTGTCTCCAAGTTTTTCCCAGTTCCCGTTCCCTGTGGAGAGGAGCAGGCATCGTTCCCAAGGGGATCCCCAGCTTTCCTCCGTCCTTCATCCTCAAGGTCAGCAAAGATTTTGTTCCTTTTGTTCCTCTGGGCTTTCTCCTCCCCTCTCTGTTGACCTCCATGTTTGTCTTGTTAGGATTATTCCCTTTGGGAAAGATTGTTTGGATTAGGCAGGGATTAGTCACACATGCACTAAGGACCTGTGCTTAGTTAACCAGGCTTAATTAGGCCAAGCTTAAAGTACACCCCATTGGCACTGATCTCTTCCAGGGCTCAAAGCACCAAGTTATTTGGTAGAATTTGGCCACGTTGCTCATTTAAGCACCTGCTTGACTTCCAAATTGGAGATCCAATTTGGATCCAAGATCTGGAGGATCTCGGAATTTCCAGGGCCATAAAACCCCAGGCCAGAAACTGCACATGGTTTAAAAAACCCCAAAACATCCCCGACCTGCTTCGTGTTTTCATCTAGAAGAAAAATTCCAAACAACCCGAAAATAATGCCCTAAACCCAAATGGGAATGGCACCTGCATTCCAAGGAATCAGCGAGTGTTTGGGAAAATCAGAACGTGCCAGGAATCCTGCCAGGTGAGCAACTCATGGAATGTTCCAGAGCTCTTCCTTGGGATTCAGAGATACCCGAGCTGCTGCTCCGAGTCTCACGTGATGAATTTCTGAACTGCCCAGAATTGATTCCTTTAATAGATTAAAAAATCAAACAAATTAATTGGGATAATCCAGGTTATTCTGTTCCTCCATCCTCATTCCTTGAATCTTCCATAGTTGGGAATTGCTTGAGTTCTGTCGTAGCCACAGAGCTTCCAACCAGTTTGGATGATCCCAAATTCCAGAAGGGGAAGGAAAATGTGTTTTGCTTTTAACTCTTCCAAATGAGGCTGAGTGACAGCTTTTATCTTTGTCAGAAACTCGGGATCATTGGAAAAGCAGAACTGGGAGTGATTGGAATTGTCAGCTCTGTCCATGGCAATGGGAAAAGCTCCTGCTCCCAAATTCACCTGCCTGTCATTGGAATTGTCAGGCAGCTCTTGGATTTGTCCATGGCAATGGGAAAAGCTCCTGCTCCCAAATTCACCTGCCTGTCATTGGAATTGTCAGGCAGCTCTTGGATTTGTCCATGGCAATGGGAAAAGCTCCTGCTCCCAAATTCACCTGCCTGTCATTGGAATTGTCAGGCAGCTCTTGGATTTGTCCATGGCAATGGGAAAAGCTCCTGCTCCCAAATTCCCCTTGGCACAGCAGGGAACAGGTCTCTGGCTACAACATCCTGATGCCCTTTTGACCCTGCTGGGAATTTCCTTCAGCATCTTCCCAACATCCTTTTTCCATTAGGGAGTGGGAAAACATGCAGGAATAAGATGCCTGGATATGGAAATATCTTTGTGCCTTTCCAGCCATGCAGCAGAACTCAAAACAGGGCACTTTTTAATTAATAAAATAATTCTAAAGAAGCTGAAATCGAATTCTTGTGAAACTCTTGATGTGAACTTCACTAAAGGCAGCTTTGGTAGCTCTGATGTTAAACATGGAGGGATCATGGAATATCCCAAGTTGGAATGGACCCACCAGGATCATCCTGGCCCTGCACAGACACCCCAAAATCCCACCCTGTGCATCCCTGGGAGCGTTGTCCAAACTCCTGGATCAGCCTTGGGAATGTGCCCATTCCTTGGGAGCCTGTTCAGTGCTCACCACCCTCTGGGGGAAGAAAGTTACCTAAAATCCAACCTCAACCTTCCCTGGCACAGCTCCATTCCCTGGAGTTCTTAAGGCTGAGTTAAACTGCTCATAGATTTGCCCAGAGATTTTCCAATCCTGTTTTTACGTGGATATTTCCAATCCTGTTTTTACATGGATATTTCCACATCCAGACAGGTGGGAAGGAAAAGTCTCGCTCTGTCCATATACAGCAGGAATTTGGTGATTTGGGATCCTGCTGGATAAATTAAACCCCAAGAGCTGATGCTGATGGCTGGGAAATGCACTGAGGTTCATGGAAGCATGGAATTCTGGAATGGTTTGCTTTGGAAAGGACCTTAAAGCCCATCCAGGGCCATGGCAGGGACACCTTCCACTATCCCAGATTGCTCCAAACCTCATCCAGGCCGGCCTTGGACATTCCAGGGATGGGATATGGAGCATGTGGAAACCACAGGCAGTTCTCCAAGTCCCTGAGCTGAAGAAAAACCAGGGGAGAGACTCCAGGGAATGTTTTCTGCGTTTTCCCAACATTTTCCACCTCTCCAAGCAGCTCTGGCTGGGAGGCAAATCCTTACTTGACTCCCTAAAACTCATTAAGGAATTTAAACCCATCTTTCTCCAAGTTATTTTAAAAGGAATCTTTTCCTTAAAGCATTTCCCTCATTCCTCTGAAATTAAAGGGAGAAGGGTAGGAATTAGGAATAAATACAAATCCATCCTCGTGCCCTAGGTGGTTCCCTTTTTTTTTTTTTTTTTTGGGAATGCAGGGGGAAAGCACAGATGTGGGGAGCCAANNAGGGAAAGCACAGCTGTGGAGATGCAAATAAAGGGGGGAATTCTGCTGGAATTGTGCCCTGCAATTCCACTCCAGTCAAGCAGGACAGGATGGATCTGCCAGGGGTTTTATTTGGGAAGAAAAATGAGGGAAAAATTGGGATTGTCCAAACATCCCACCTGGATGGAGATATTTTTTTTGCACAACAATACAGAACATCCAAATTCCAGCTGATGCCAAAATCCTTTAATTTTAAAGATATTTTCATGATTTCATAATGATTATGAAATCATTAATATTTATTTGTTTTTGTGGCAAGGTTAATGGTTTTTATTTTGGGAGTGCAACCAGATCACCCCACTGCTTCACCCTGGGAGGGTGTGTTTGCAGATGAAGTTTGGCTGAAGGAAAATGTGCAAAAATGAGCAAAAATCTGCAAAAAATCAGCAAAAATGAGCAAAGAATCAGCCAAAAATCAGCCAAAATCAGTAAAAAAATGAGCAAAAATCAGCAAAAAATTGAGCAAAAAATCAGCACAAATCAGCTAAAACCCAGCAAAAAATCAGCAAAAAAAGGAGCAAAAAATCAGCAAAAAAGAGCAAAAAAAATTAGCAAAAATCATCAAAAATCAGCTAAAAATGAGTAAAAAATGAACAAAAGATCAGCAAAAATCTGCAAAAAAAGAGAAAAAAATGAGCAAAAAATGAGCAAAAAACCAGAAAAATAATGAGAAAAAATTGAGCAAAAAATGAGCAAAAAATGAGCAAAATCAGCAAAAAACCAGCCAAAAATCAGCCAAATAAGTGGATTTTTCCCTGCTTGGATCCTTCATGTGGAGCAGGAAGGGATGACGGCAAGGCCAGGGAAGGAGGGGCAGAAAAACAAACTGTGCATGGCCAGAAACAGGGAAACCCTGGAGATACTTGGGAATTCTTGGATAAATCATCCCTGGTTATCAGGAGCAGATGCCTGAGCTGAGCTTGGGGCCTCACTGGGTGGGAGATAAGGGACAAACTCTCAGAAGCATTTCCCTGCCATCCTAAATCAGGGAAACAGCCCTGAGAGCTCCCTCCAAGGAGAATTTGGGGTGTCCAAAGGGTTGGTTGGATCAAGAAGTGGGAGTCCCTTGGGAAGTGGAGATGGAGAAACGGGATCAGGCTGGAGATCCCTGGGATTGTTGTTCCAGCACCACTTGAAAAGACAACAAATGCCTTCGGGGGGATGAGGGTGTGGAAAGTTGGCAGATTTCCTTCCCAGGAAAAAAAAAAGGGATAATGAGAGGCAGTGGTTGGAAGCTGATTTTAGGGAATTCCTCCTGTGAAATGGAGCAGATTAAGCAGGTGAACAACTGAAGCTGGGAACAAATCATTGCTGGAATTGCAGAGTTTGGAAGCGCCTGAATCCCCATTTTTTTCAGCTCGGCCAACACGTGGAAAAATCCCACATTTGGCTGAGCCTGAAGCAAAGGGAATTTTCTCCCCCCAACTTCTTTTTTTCCTACCCCAAAAATTAACATTAAATCCAATATTTTCTCTTCCCAGGGCCAAAATCTTTGGATTTCGAATTCCTCAGCAGCCTGGTGAGTCCCGTGCCTGCCCAGAATTCATCTCCAGACCCTAATCCAGAATGTTTTGGGACATCCTCTGGGATAAGGATTTATCCCAGGGGATAGAACAGCAGCTGGTGCCCGACCACAGGGAGGGGACAGCAACAGGAAGAGCCAGCAGGGAATATTTAGGATGTGGGAGTGGGAAGGAGGCAGCAGCTGTGAGGTCTGGCTATAAAAAGCTCCTCTGGGGGGGTGGTCTCTGCTTGATCCCATTCTAAATCCAGCCTGGAGCTGAAATCCCAGGAAGGTTCTCTCTGCCACCACCAGCTCCAGCAATTCCCTCTTTTTCTTCCCATTTCCTAAGGAAAAAAAAACCCACCAAAATGTTGGACTTGGAGTTGCCCAAAAGGACAACTTTTAGTGAACAAACCACTCGAATTCCTCATTTTTCTCCAAATTCTTTTTGGGAAGGAAAAAATATGATTTGGGGCACATTTTTTGGTTTAGGGTAGAAAGGAAAAGCTGCTTTTCCAATCCACCTTTATTCCCAGCAGGAATTTGGGTGCTGCCAGCAGCGTTTGCATGGAGCTGGAGCTGCCCACAGAACCTGCCTGAGCCAATTTTGGCTGAATTCCCTCACTTCCCAACCTGCTCGGCTTGAATTCCCAAAATCTCAGGAGAATGCTCTCAGGGATGTGTCGGAGAGCTCTTCCATAGCTTTGTCCATCCAGGATAAATGGATAAATATCCACCACGCTCCAGGCTCTGCTGAGCTGACAATCCAAAAGGAAATAAAAATTCCCCAAGGAAATTTTCCCTTTGGAAAATCAGGAGGTATTCCTAAAACCAGGAAATCCAGGTCCTTTTTGAGAGGGTTCATTTTGCCCCTAAAATCTCTCGAGGTCACCTTGGGTTGCTGGAGGGACTTCCAGAGGTTTGGGATGCATCCAAGGATAAAAATTCCCCAAAATCTTTACGTTCCTGCTTCAAATTCTCTCCAAATTCCCGGTGAGCGAAAAGCTCTTCTTCTTCTCAAGGTTCAAATCCCATCCTGCTACATTCCCTGCTCCAAATCCCAGCTCCATGGATTTGCTCCCAGTGTGTGTCTTCTAGTGGGAAGCCCAAACTGGACCCAGTAAGAAGAGAGGATCCCAAAAAATGCTGACCAGAGGGGAAAACTTCCTGCCCTGCACTTCCCACTGCTCCTGATCCCATTTGGGACATCCTTGAATCCCCCAATCCCAGAGCTGTCGAGATTGTTGGAATTGTGGATGGAACTTTCCCCCATAAAAGTTGGGGAATTTTTAATGGGAGATGAGGAGATGAAGGGAATTAGGAAAGGAATTACCAAAACCACATAGGCACTGCTGGGATCCGGAAAATCCTATAGGAATGGGGCCAAAACTGACTCCCAATCCTTGGCAGGAAGGAAAAATGAATCCTTAAGGAAGACAGAAGGGGCTGAGCCTACACCTGGATATCCCAGAGCTGCAAAACCCAGCAGATTCCCATGAAAGTCATGGATAATATGGGGGGGGAAAAAAAAAAAGACCAAAAATTGCAGGATTGTGTCTAAAAATTGACAAAATAAAGAATATCAGTGGCAGTGCTGTGAATAATGGTAAAGGGAGATTATTCCTGCTGGATAAAGGGAATTATGTGGGAACACACAAACTTTCCTTGCCTTATTTAAAACCAGTTCCAGCTGAACCCAAACTTTAAAACCAACTTTTTTTCCCCCCCCACTCAGCTAAAACCCTTTAAAAAAAAAGGCAAAAAAATCACATTACGCTGCATTTCATGGGAGAAATCCCACGAGCTGGGCGGGATTTGATCCCGATTTTTTTTTTTTTTTCCGGGATGGAAGGGAAAAGGAGCTCTGTTCCTTTAAACTCGCAGAAAGCTTCTTTATATCCAGGTGGAGTCAAAGCTTCCTGGGCTATAAAGTTGCAGGGAGAGGCAGGGGCAGCAGCTGTTTTCCTTCGACCTTAGCCAGGCTCCAGCCTCTCACCATGGTAAGAGCATGTCTTGTCTCTCAATTCCCAATATTTCCCACTTTTCCGAGGGGGCTCTGAGCTCAACATTCCCTCTTTTCCCCTCTCCTTTTTTCCCCGGGGATGCTCAGTGGGATTGCTCGGTACCTTCTGGGTTATTGATTCAGGGTTTGCTCCTTATAAGGGAAAAATGAGGGATGTGCTCGGAGTGGCCTCTTGGTGCTTCTCCCTCGGAGTTTGCAGCTCCTGAGGTGGGGGGATCTGGAAAGTTGGGAAGTTTCTTGCTCTTTTAAAAGTTGGGATTTATTTTTATGTGTTTGGTGGGGATCGGCCTCTCTCGCCTCAACTCCGTTACGGATTAAAATTTAAATTTTTAATCCTGCTGCCCCTTTTTCCCAAAATTTCCCATTCCCAATGTACTTCAACAAGCACAACCTTTAGGATTTTTTTTTTTTTCCTTAGGAATGAGCTGCCATGTTGCCTTTGTCTGCTCTAAACCCTTGGGATTAGATATTAAATGGATAAAATGCCCCTTTCCTTGTCTTTTTCCTTGTTTTTTAATGGAATCCCTGCTCCAAAGAGTTTGCAGCTGGGAAACTGCAGTGGATGGAGCTGGGGAACTCAAAAAAAACCCCCCTGCAATCCTGAGCATTTCTGGCTGATCCAGCTGAAACTTTTTGGGAAAGAGAATCCCAACTGGCAGCTTTTTTGTGGATGCAAAGGAGCGACTCGGTGGAAAAATCTGCTGCTTGCAAATGGGAGAAAACTTCAAAGTGGCTCCCAGGGATCCGGCTTTGAACTTTTCCTTTAATCTGCGGGATTCTGGTCTGGCCTGGCTATAAAAGAGTTAAATATTTACATGGTGTTCCCAATGGGAAAATCAGCTGGACAACAATAGGCTGCCTATAGCCAGAGTCTGTAAAAGGCTGGATGCAAATGTTGGAGAGCTGGGAGCTCCAAAAAAATCCCCTCTGGAATATTTGAGAGGAGGAGGAAAACCTCCAAGAAACCGCTGCACTTTCTTCCCTTCTGCCAGCTCCCGCTTTTTATTTTCCATTTTTGCTTCCCTTTGTTCCCATTCCCTGAGCTCTGAGCTGCGAATTCCAGTGCTCCCTGTGCAGCAGGTGCTGGGAATGGGGTTTTGGGAGCGGAGCAGCTGTCCCAGGGAAGAGCTGGGAGGGCTGGGCCTGGGGCAGCCAGCATTGCCCACATAGTGCGGATATCAGCTGGGAGAGTGGGAATGGGATCCCGACAGCCCCTGATCCCAGCTGCCCGGGATCCCGACAGTCCCTGATCCCGACAGTCCCTGATCCCAGCAGTCCCTGATCCCAGCAGTCCCTGATCCCAACAGTCCCTGATCCCAACAGCTCCTGATCCCAGCAGCCTCCGCACCCTGCATAACTGGGGGGCTTGGCCCGCGCTGGGATTTGGGGGTGTTTAGGCAGCTCTGGAGAAAGGGTTGCTGTCCCGGTGTCCCAGGAATGATCCAGCCTTGCCTTGCTTTATCCTGGGTGTGTGGTGGCCTTTGGAGTCGCTTGAGGGATGGGAAAATCTCGGCACATCCATGCTTGGAGGACGGGATGGAGAAGTTGCGTTGGGTCCTTTTCCTGCCACGAGTGGTTGGTGCCCAGGGATGTCCAGCTGGAGTCTTCTGGAGACTCTCTGGATGGTCGTACACTTCCCTGGAGATTTGGGATCTGCTGTTCCCACCACCCCCCCTCTAAGCTGGGCTTACCTGTGCACACCCCAGCTCTGGGTGAGTTAAGACCTGAGCCAAGCTGCCCATGGATGCCACAAATAATGGGATCAGTTGCACTCTGTGTCATTCCCAGGTGGGATCAGCTCCCTTTCCCGGTGATTCCTTCGGAAGCAGCACTGCCCCGTGCCAGGCATGGCAATAATCGGGATTCTCAGCTCAGGAGCTCTGTCCTGGCTTTGATCCCGGGGTGCTGGAAGCAGCAGATGCCAATTACCCAGGGAAGCACATCCAGCAGAAGTGCCCAGGGAGTCTCCAGGAGACGCCAGTCCCTGCAGCGCTTCCCTGGAGTCAGAGGCTGCTGGAGATGACCTGGATTAATCAGGACTCAGAGCCGCTCCCGGGAATGAGCCAGGCCTTGTTCTGCCCCGGGGCATTCCGTGTTTTCTCCAGCCTCTTTCCTGCTGTGACTCCAGCTTGGCTTGGAGTTTTCCAAGCTTGGCTTCTCCTTGAGTTTTTTTTTGGGGTCAAGAGCCTGGAGCTGCTGTTCCCGATGTCCCATTGGGATGTGGGGGATTGACGGCGGCTCCGAGGAGCCGGCGCTGCTCAGCTGCTTCCTGCCCCAGCATGGAGCCATCAGCTCCTTCCTTCCTCCTTCCCTGGGCTGGGAGAGCCTTTCCCAGGAATGCTGTGTTCAGCTGCCCTGCAGATCCCGGTTTGATCCTGGTTCCAGCTCCCGGCGGCGGGCGGAAGCCGCCCGTTTCCCTCATCATCCCCAGCCTGGCTCCAAGGGGAGCTGTAGGGGGCTGGAACTCCCGATCCCGATCCACGGGATGTCTAAAACTCCCCGTTTCCCTTTTCCAGAGGGAGTGCATTTCCATCCACATCGGGCAGGCCGGAGTGCAGATGGGCAATGCCTGCTGGGAACTCTACTGCCTGGAGCACGGCATCCAGGCCGACGGGACCATTCCTGGCTCCAAGCAGGTGAAATCCATGGATCCCAACTCGGAGCAAGTGGATTCCTCGTTTGAGACCTTCTTCTGTGAGACAGCATCTGGCAAACACGTGCCCCGGGCCGTGTTCATAGACTTGGAGCCCACTGTCATCGGTAAAACCGGGATTCTGGGTGTGGTGCCACCTTTAGCCGTGATTCCCAACCCTTCTTCCATAGGGTTCCTGTCGCTCCCGCTCCTCTGTTCTGCTTAAATGTCCCCACTCACTGGAAGCAGACAGAATTTACACTTCCAAAGGGACCGGGAGTGACAAATCCGTGGTTGTCACTGAGTTGTCTTTGTTGCTCCCTCCTTTTGGGACCTTCAGCAGGTGGAAAGCGACCTGGATTTATCGACCTTGGTGCTCCTGGCCTGAATTCCACCATCCCATGGCCAGATGTGGCACATCTGCTCCAAATGCCCCCCACAAAGAGCACCTTGGGGCAGAGGGGCACCACACATTCCATGGTTTTGTGGGAACTGGCTGTCCTCTTTGGCCAACTTGATCTTGGAGATCTTTTCCAACCTGATGGATTGGAAAAGATTTCCACTTCCCCTTCCAGCTCCCTTGGGGATCTCTGGGTGTTTGACAAAATTGTGGCACCTTGATTTGAGATGTCTTCCTAGAAAAAATTTTTTTTTTGGAAATGTCTCCCAATCCAAGCACCTGCTTCTGCCTTCCAGGCTTCCTCTCCTATCTTCCCATCTGGGATGTGACTCAGTAGTTCTAATGAAAGGGTTGCAAACCTTTGTTTGGGTGCTGCTTAATTTTCAGACACCTCATTAAGGTCTTAAATGGAGAACTTAATGAGTGAGCCAGGAGACGATGGAATGTGTCCGATATTGGAATGGAGAGGATTTCAAAACCCTCTGGAGCTGGGTCAGGCAGAAATGTCAACACTGGAGGCTTTGTCTGTCTCCATTCCATGCTGGAGAGCAGAGGATGGAGGTGGAGCTTCCAGACTCCTCCAGGTGCTTCGGAACGAGCTGCCTGTGGTAACCAGTCCCACAAAAACGCTGGAATTGTGGTGTCCTCACTCATTAAACCAGATCAATTTAGGATTTCAGGGTACGTGTAGGGTGAAGATGGAGTTATGGTAGGACAAGTTTATTCCCACTCGTTCCATTATTCCCGCTCCTTCCATTATTCCCACAACCATTCCCTAACCACGCCATGACCTCCTGGTGGACCTTCCATGGATTTTGCTCTGTCACACTTCACCCAGAACCTTTCTCCGTGTTCTGCTCTCCCTGATTTCTCCTCCTCGTGCAGATGAGATCCGGACTGGGACCTACCACGGGCTCTTCCACCCGGAGCAGCTCATCAGTGGCAAGGAAGACGCTGCCAACAACTACGCCCGTGGCCACTACACCATTGGCAAGGAGATCATTGACACCGTGCTCAGCAGGATTCGGAAAATGGTGAGGGAAAACACTGGATTTGGGGTTAAAATAACATATTTTGGACAATACAACTAAACTTGGGCTTTGGGGTAAAAGTCTTAAAATAAAAAAAGTCTTAAATGAAAAAAAAGTCTTTAGGTGAGGTCTGAGGGTTGTTGCTGCTGTTGGGATTTGGTTTGGGGCTCGGGAAAGGCCCTGGATTTGTGTGTTTGCCCTAAAAGTGGATAATTATCGTTAAAACTGGGCTTAAGATGCTCAGTGAGTGCTCTAAGCAAAATTTTGTGCTGTATTACTTGGGATAGTCCTTACAGGGATAAATATGCAGTATTAGGATAGTTATCCCAGTCCTTACAGGGATAAATATCCATTTTCTTGGGATAGTTATCCCAATCCTTGAAGGGATAAATATCTATTTTCTTGGGATAGTTTTCCAGTCCTTGGGATAAACATCCAATGTTCTGCTGCAGGCTGACCAGTGCAGTGGACTCCAAGGCTTCCTGGTCTTCCACAGCTTTGGAGGAGGCACCGGCTCTGGCTTCACCTCACTCCTCATGGAGCGCCTCTCTGTGGAGTACAGCAAGAAATCCAAGCTGGAATTCTCGGTGTACCCAGCCCCGCAGGTGTCCACGGCTGTGGTGGAGCCCTACAACTCCATCCTGACCACCCACACCACTCTGGAGCACTCAGACTGCTCCTTCATGGTGGACAACGAGGCCATCTACGACATCTGCCACCGCAACCTGGACATCGAGCGCCCCACCTACACCAACCTCAACCGCCTCATCGGGCAGATCGTGTCCTCTGTCACCGCTTCGCTGAGGTTCAACGGGGCCCTCAACGTCGACCTGATCGAATTCCAGACCAACCTGGTGCCGTACCCGCGCATCCACTTCCCGCTGACCACCTACGCCCCCATCATCTCGGCGGAGAAGGCCTACCACGAGCAGCTCTCCGTGCCGGAGATCACCAACGCCTGCTTCGAGTTCTCCAACCAGATGGTCAAGTGCGACCCTCGCCGGGGCAAGTACATGGCGTGCTGCCTGCTCTACCGCGGCGACGTCGTCCCCAAGGACGTCAACGCCGCCATCGCTGCCATCAAGACGCGCCGCTCCATCCAGTTCGTGGACTGGTGCCCCACCGGTTTCAAGGTGGGCATCAACTACCAGCCGCCCACGGTGGTGCCCGGCGGGGACCTGGCCAAGGTGCAGAGGGCTGTGTGCATGCTCAGCAACACCACGGCCATCGCCGAGGCCTGGGCCCGCCTGGACCACAAGTTTGACCTGATGTACGCCAAGAGGGCCTTCGTGCACTGGTACGTGGGGGAGGGCATGGAAGAGGGGGAGTTCTCCGAGGCCAGGGAGGACCTGGCGGCCCTGGAGAAGGATTATGAGGAGGTCGGAAGGGACTCGGCAGATGGAGAGGAGGATGAGGGCGATGAGGATGAGTATTGACAAACTGCGGCCTGGTCTTGACCTCAGCTGGAATCCAAGCCTTCTGTCCCGAGGTCCTGAGGGCCTGGAGGTGCCGAAGGATGGGCCTGGACCTCGATGCCACTGTTTGATGTATTAAACCTTCCCTGCTTGCATAGTTTGGGCTCACAGAGCTCCTCTGTAGCCTGGGTGTCTTGAGCTTTATCCCGCTGCTGTTTATTGATGAGTGAAGCTGAATAAGGGCCTGACTTAGGCCTGACATCCTGCCTAGCCAGGAGATCCCGGTCCCTAATCCAGGGAATGCTGCGAGCTGCCCGCTTTGGCTGGAATGGCAAACTCTCGCTCTGGCTTTTTCTTGTAAAAGCACTTTTGAATTAGAAACGCACCTGCAAACTTCCGTGCACCTGGCTTTTTGTATATGAATAAAGACTCTTTTTTTTGGCTCTGAATTCCTTGGATTCACCCAGGGTGGTTTGTGGGGAGGTTCCCGCTCCCAGATGTCCTGAGGAGAAGAGCGATAAGGGTGTGCTGTGAGAGTCATCAACCCTAATTGTTGTTAGGAGGGAAGTGTCCTATATCCTGTGGGAATTTCTGTCTGGAGCTGGATGCTGCTCTGCTCCCCTCCCAGGGCAGGCAGGGAATTCCCTGGCTGGGATCAGGGAATCACTTGGAGTAGTCGGGGAGCACTTTTTGGTGGTGTTTGGCCTCCTCACCACCTTTGGTGAAGCTCAGGTGTTGCCTGGTGGTTGGGGATTTGGGAAATATTCCCAAAATGCTGCATGGGGAGGGCCAGCAAGGAATGGGGACAAGGTCCTGTGTCAGATACTTTGGAGCAGGAACTGAAAGGATCCCAGAAGCTCTGTGGTGGCCCTAAAAGGCCAGAGGTGCTGACAGCAGGATGAGGTTGGAGGTGGCCCTCTAGGAAGGTCCAGGTCCCTTGAGCCACCCTGAAGCCCCTGTCCCTGATTGTCCCCTGAGGAGATTCTGGATCCAGCCAGGAATGAGGAGAGGGTCCTGTGTCCAATACTTTGGAGCAGGAGGTGGAATGATCCCAGAAGCTCTGTGGTGGCCCTACAATTCCAGGGGTGGTGACAGCAGGACCAGGAAGGAAGTGGCCCCCTAGGAAGGTCCAGGTCCTTTGAGCCACCCCAAAAGTTGTCACCCCAAAGACCCCATGCCTGATTGTCCCCTGAGGAGATTGTGGGTCCAGCCAGGAATGAGGAGAGGGTCCTGTGTCTGGTACTTTGGAGCAGCAACTGAAAGGATCCCAGAAGCTCTGTGGTGGCCCTACAATTCCAGGGGTGGTGACAGCAGGACCAGGAAGGAAGTGGCCCCCTAGGAAGGTCCAGGTCCTTTGAGCCACCCCAAAAGTTGTCACCCCAAAGACCCCATGCCCAATTGTCCCCTGAGGAGATTCCAAGCCTGGTCTTGAGGGCTTTCACCTTTCCCTGGTGGCTCTGTTCCCACAAACAGCTCCATTCCCTCTCCTTCAATCCCACCCAAAAAAGGAGGGACAGTGATGGGATAAGCAGCATTCCCACTTGGAGCCATCCCAGAGCCAGGGCAGGAGTGCAGCCAGGTGCTGCTGCAGCTTGGAAAACCATCAGCTGGGATCCGGGGCTGATGTCATCGTCCGGGACTGAAATCCATCCTTCTGGAATGTCAGCACGGAGCTGCTCCCGCCCTCCCACAGCCGGAGTCACCGCGGAAAGGAAAGGAGAGGGATTCTGGGGAAAATCCCAGGGTTTTTGGGGAGCTGGAACCTCCAGTTCTCTCTACAAGAGGTGAATCCTCATGGAGCAACTTCAGCTTTATTGTCCCTATCTGGGAATAGCAAAGCTGCTCCTAAAAAATTCCAGCCTGCGGGAATGTTCCCATCCCCGTTCCAGCCCATGCACCTGATTAATTCCATGATATTCATAATTAAGATATTGAGTTACTGTTGTGCTGATAGTGAATCCCACAGAACCTTTTGTGAAATTGTTTTAATTAGGCCATTAATTAAGTGCTATTAAGGGGTTTAATTTTAATTTAATTTTTTAATTTAAAGGTTAAAACCTTCAACTGTTGATGAAGGGGCTCAGTTGGATTAAGGGGGACCTCAGGATTTAATGGGAAGATCTCCCTTATTCCTTTTATCCCTTTCCCATTCCCGCCTTCCCACTGCTCGTTTTTGTTTGATTTTACTTTTAGGTTGCTCAAATTCGGGTTTTATTTTGCTTTTTCCCTGGGCAGTGAAAGCTGCGGAGTGAACTTTGCCAAGGAGCTTTGTCACGCTTTCGCTTGGAGATGAAGTCCACTTTTTCCATACTTTTGCCAGCGATTCCTTAAGGAATTCCTTCAACCCCTCATTCCTGCTAAAGCAATCCCCGTCCTGCTGCCAGGGCTGGCCCCGCCTGGAAGTTTAACTGGGATTGAGATGGGAATTCAAGCACTTTGGCTCTGTCAGCCTCCCATAAAACCGTGTCCAAGCTCCCTGTCTCCCGAAAAAGATTCCTTCCCTCTCCTGCTGTTGGATGGCTGCTCCCCCAGACGTGATGCAAGAATCCCTGGAAGCTGCAAACGAGCTGGAAAAGGGGATTGAAGCTGACCTCTGCCTTTCCCTGGATTGCAGCGGGGTTATTCCTCCTCCGGGGACTCCCCTCGCTGTGAGCGATCCAAGAAAAGCACCTGGCAGGGATATCCAAGGCAAAAAAAAAGCTGGATCAGGCTGTAATTGAAGGGCTGGCTCGGGAATGTTTAACCAGCCTGAGGGAAGGGTGGTGGATTTAAATCCCAATCTCCTCTTGCCGTTCCTCACCGGAGCTCCTGGAGGTGGGAGGTCACCGAGGTGGGAGCTCCCGGGAGCTGCCTCACCTCCAGCTGCCCTTTTCCTTGGAGCTGGCACTGGGATGAGGGCAGGAGAGGGAATGAGGTTTTTCCAAGCCTCCTTCCAGCCCCAGCAGCTGCAGGATTAGGAGCCGGGAAAAGCCTCTTTAATTAAAAGTGCTGCTCCAGCCTCCCTCCAGCAGAGGAGGGGACAGAGCGGAGCTCCAGGAGTTCGGGAAGGGACAATTCCAGCTCTGCCTCCCTCTCCCGGGAGCTTGGCTGGGAGCTGGATCATCAGGAGCTGTGGATATCGTGGCTGTAGGATCCGGCCAGGATGATGGGATATTTTTGGGACGACCCAGAATCCGCTGCCCTTGTCCCTTAGGGAGACTTCACCCGGCTGGAAGTGGGAACACCACGCCAGAACCGGTCCAGAAGATCCCTAAAAGCCCTGGATCACGGTGCAGGAACGGTGGGAATGATGCTCTCCTGGAATTGTTTGAGGGTCTTGTGGGTGAGGTGGTGCCTGGGGACACAGGGACCACAAAAATGTGTCCCCTGCTGCTGGCAAAGGCTCCAGGAGGGAATGCCACGGCGGGAAATGGAGCTGCTTTGAAGGGTTGGCTCCTGCAAATCCATGGAATTTGGAGGTTTTTTGGCTTTTAAATCTTCACTCAGCACTGGTTTCCCTAAAATGTCCACCGGCACTTTCTGTGGATTCAGGAAAATTATTTTCATGATTTTTTTGGGGGGAAAATCAATTTTTTAGTATTTATTTATTTATTTAAAGGATAAAGCTCATTTTCCAAACCTCCCTTGCAACCTTCAGGGCTGGGAATGGGATTTCTCCTTTCCACCCTCGTTTTCCAAATGCTGAAATTCCTGGGGATGGACAGGAATTGCAGGATGGGTCATGGAGTTGGGATGGTTCTTCCAGCATTGGATCCATGAAAACTTGGGATGCCCCAGCTCCAGGCCAGCTCCAGCTCCCTGAACCCAAATAATCCTGAATTTTCCTTCTCTTCCTCCCTGGCCCCAGACCATGGAGAGTGAAGAACCAAAGCCTTCCCCATGGAGCTGGATCCCACTTCCAAAGGGAATATCCCTTCCCTGAAATAGGGATAAAAATTCCACCAGAGATATGGGATTAGGGATGTCCTGGAAGACCTGGAACAGCTGTGGGAGAGGGGATAAAGCCAGGCCTGAAGTCACCAGTGAGACCAATCCCATTGCGGGCGGACAATGATTTTATTTTCCATGCAGCACAGACAAAATCAAGGAATTCATGGATATGAGGTGTCCCAGAGGCTGGAAAAAGGGATTTTAAAACCTTTTCCAGACTGAAAATGTGGGAACAGCCCCATGGGAATGATTAAACCTCATGGTTTGGTCCCTCTGGACATTCCTGGTCTGCCCTAAACCTTGCTTGGGTTCAGTGGAAGGGTTGGGATCGTCTGAGGAAAGCAGGAAATGAGGCTGCTCCTGGGAAAAATCCTTAAAGACTGGTCAAGAAGGGAATGGATGGAGAATCAAAGGAAAAGCATGGGAATGGCACGGAGCAGATCCCATCCAGCAGCCAGTGGAGCTGGGGCTGGGATTTAGGGAATGTTCTCATCCTCTGCGGGATTTTCCATCTCCAGGTGCTCCTGTCCATGTGCAGAGGGGGATCCATGAGGAACTCCTGGGTGGTGGGAATGGCTCAAATCCTGGGATAAGCGGTCACAGCCCTCCCTGGGCCAGCCCAGAGCAGACGGGAATGCCAGGAACATCCCAGCTGTGGGACAGGACGTTCCAGGAGCAGGGCAGGCATCCTGGGAAGGGGCTTTCATTCCACCAGGGATGGCTCCAAGTGCATCTCACCCCTGGCTCCAGGATTCCTGATGTAATTCCCTGCAAATCCATCCTGTTCCTTGTCCTGCCCACTGCTGGGAATTGCCTTGGTTTTTCCAGCCAAAACCCCATGGATGTGAACGTGGGTGTATTCCCAAAATACTGGGAATGTATTTTTTGCTCGCTTCTTAAATCCTTCCCTCACCAGGTGAGGCTGGATCCTCCTTGATGCCAGGATGGGATTCAGGATCCTGCTGTCCTTGGGAATGTCTGAACCCTTGCAGCACCTCTGGTTTGCTCTGATGGGAGTGAAAAAGTGGAAAAAACCTTGGAGTGGTGGCACATGGAGAAGGAAAAGGAGGATCAGGGGATTCCTGGAGGCCAGGGAAGAGCTGGATGCCTGGGGAAGGATTGGGAATTGGCCAGATGGGATCCAGCAGTGGGAAGGATTGGGAATTGGCTGGATGGGATCCAGCAGTGGGAAGGATTGGGAATTGGCTGGATGGGATCCAGCAGGGGGAAGGATTGGGAATTGGCTGGATGGGATCCAGCAGGGGGAAGGACTGGGAATTGGCCGGATGGGATCCAGCAGGGGGAAGGATTGGGAATTGGCCGGATGGCATCCAGCAGTGGGAAGGATTGGGAATTGGCTGGATGGGATCCAGCAGTGGGAAGGATTGGGAATTGGCCAGATGGGATCCAGCAGGGGGAAGGATTGGGAATTGGCCAGATGGGATCCAGCAGTGGGAGCAGAAGGATGCGTTGGTCTGGGTGAGCGACAGCTCCGAGTGCAAGTCCAAGAGTTTGGGTTTCATCCCTGTGGGAAAAGGCAGGAAAGGCTGAATCCTGCCCGGAATCCTCCCTTGGATCCTACAGAATTCCATAAATCACCGAAAAGATCAACGCTGCCCTTCCCAAGCGCTCCAGCCTTGGCTCTGGATGCTCCCAGACCCACGTGGGTGTTGATGGAGATTCCAGTGCTCCCATTCCCATCCCATTTCCTCAGGAAATCTGCCGGTGCTTCAGCCCCTCTGGGCACCCCCAGTCCTGCCAGGCAGAGCCTGGGAAGGATTAATTTGGGAAGGATTAATGTTGGAAGGGTTTGTCCAGGTGCTGGGTGTGGGTGGGACTCTCCCACTGGGATGCAGCTGGGAAGGGAGGATCCCTGCCTTCCCTATCAGCTCCTGATCAGCTGATAAGAGCTGTCCCTGCTCAGCCTGGCTCCAGCAAATCCCTCGGCTCATCCCTTCCCGCTTCCCTGGGAATTACCTTCCTTAAAGGGGAGAAGAGGGAAGATCCAGTGGGAACTCCAGGTGGGCAATGTTTTGATTTCCAGGCTCTCCCACAGGGCTGGGATGTTCTCCTTGTCCAACCAGGAGCTGGGGAAGGATCCCAAGCAGGGCTGGGAAAGGATCCCAACCAGGAGCTGGGGAAGGATCCCAAGCAGGGCTGGGAAAGGATCCCAACCAGGAGCTGGGGAAGGATCCCAACCAGGAGCTGCGAAAGGATCCCAAGCAGGGCTGGTGGTGGGGAAATCCAGTTCCCAACCTGGCCTGGTGCTTCTCTCAAGCTCCCTGTGGAAAATCTCTCCCAGCTTTCTGCTCAAAGCAGGAATTTCTCCCTCGGCTCTGAGCAAATCCCTCTGTCCCTCTTTCCAAGGATCTTCTACAATCCCTGAGCTTCCCAATGGCTGAGCTGGGAAAACCTGGGGACACCTGGACAACCCCCAAAGGGATGAGTGTCCACATGGACATGGACTAGGTGTGACCTTGTTCTTCCCGTGCCTCAGTTTCCCTGGATGGAAAATGGGGACGATGCCCGTGTCCTGCTGGATGAGAACACTGGGAATTTATTGGGATAAAAATCCATATAATCCAAGACTCCAGTGGATTGCAATGGGAAAAGACCCTCTCCCCCTTGTCCTGTGCACCCTTGGAGCTGAGGGAGGAGGTCATTGTCCTTCTGATGACCCTCCAGGCCATCATTGCTTCCATGGAGCTTCCATGGAGCTTCCATGGAGGGGAGGATTTGGCCTGGTTGTCCCTTGGTGTCCCACCTGGAATGTTCCCCATGGCCATGCCCCGGATGGGGCTGGTGGGACCTCATTTGCTGCTCTTGGAGAGCATCTCCTGAGAAAAAAGGACCAAATTTCTCTCCCAAATTCCTCTCACGCCCCACACGTACTGCATGCAGGGATGAGGGAAGAGGTGGAATTTCAGCTGGCCCGGGAGGTGGAGAGAAAGGTTTAGAGGAAGGGATAAATATTCCAAGGTGAAGAGTGGGAATGTGGGGAGCTGGGGGTCGGGGAAGGCTGGGAAAGAGCGGCATGAGCATGGATGGTCTGTGGATAAGGAGCTGAAGCTGGACCAGCTGGAAAACTGAGGTGGAGCAGTGGAAAAGTGGGAAGGGGCAGGTTTGGGATTTGTGGTGAGATCCAGGGTAGGTTTGGAGCAGCCATGGAGGGACCTGCAACTGTTGAGGTCCAAATCCACCTGAGGCCTTGGGGTGGCCCTGGCCAGGGCCCACCAGGGGACACCAGGGCTGTGTGGGTGGCCCTGGCCAGGGCCCACCAGGGGACACCAGGGCTGTGTGGGTGGGGAGGTGCTGGTGACAAACTCCGGGAAAACCCAGGAGGAGGAACTGGGAAATCCCTCCTGAGGTTGTCCCTGTCCTTTTCCCTTCCCGGTGGATTGGTGGCTGTGTGCAGGGACAGCTCGTGGCAGGATTTGGGAGGGCCATGGTGGGGACAGGGCCACAAGGATGAGCTGGGGGAGGTTTCGGAATCCCTACGGACCCAACAGAGCACCCGGGGCAGATGATGGGACAACAAAACATTGGAAACTCCAGAGATCTCAGCTTTAATCAGGAACCTTCCCAGGTGACGCGTCCCCTCTGCCCTGCTGGGGACAGGAGCCTCTTCCCTGCGCATGGAAATGTCCGGAAGGAATGACGGAGGAGACTGGGGAGGAGGGACAGGGGATGAACGTGAGGTCGCTCAATGGGTCAAAAATTGACAACACTGACATCACACGCGGCCATCAGTCCCCGCCGGCGGTGGCCTGGGGTGACCAAGTCACTTCCTCCGGCCGATTTGGGCCATGAGGTGGGCGTTGGCCGCCGCCTTGGCCCGCAAGTTCTTGGCCTTGGCGATGTTGAAGAGGATGTTCATGATGTTGGTGGGGACGTCGAGGGACAGGGTGACCTTGGTGCGCCGGTCGCTCTTGGCCTGGTTCTGGTAGGTCTTGCCCTTCACCTGCGCCTGGGACACGTATTTGTAGTGGCCTTCCCCCGGGAATGTCCTTTTCCCCAGCTCTTCCTCTGCCGCGTCCTCCCCGTCCTCCTCGGACGCCTCCTCCAGGGATGGCGACTCGGAGCCGCGCTTGTCCAGGACGGCGTTTTCCTCAGGATGGATCTTCTGCACTTCCGAGAGGGCGGCGTTGAGGCAGCTGAAGATGGAGGCGGCGTTGGAGAGGCTCAGGGCCTGGCCGGTCCCGGCAGCTCCGAGCAGGATGAGGAGGAGTAGCAGCCTGGGGTGGGACATTGCGGTGGCCTGGCCGTGGAGACACCGAGGGGAGGGCAGAGAGGGATGTGAGCTTCCCGTGCAACCTGGGGAGATCCAGCCTCTCCTCATCCCTTCCCAATCCCTAAACTCCCCTCCCTGCGCTCTTGGAGTCACCTCCGAGATCCCATCTAAAGGTTAGGACAGGTGGGAATGAGTTTCCTTGGGATGCAACCTCCCAGCCCTTGGTTTTGGGGTGCTGGTGGGAGGTGGGATGTCCAAGGAGCTTTGTGTCCATGGGGCTTCCATGGAGGGAAGGATTTGGCCTTTGCTTCCATGGGACATCCATGGAGCTTCCATGGAGAGGAGGATTTGGTCTTTCCTTCATGGAACTTCCATGGAGGGGAGAATTTGGCCTTTGCTTCATGGATCTTCCACGGAACTTCCATGGAGAGGAGGATTTGGCCTTTCCTTCATGGAACACGCATGGCTGCTGCAGGAGAGCCGGTTTGGACCATGGGGACGGTCCCCATGGATCCCCCTCCACCTCCTCGGAGTGCCCACGGGTGCCACCAGCTGCCTCAGAGGTGGCGTTTCCTGTTACCTGCTCACCCTGAAGCCACCAGAGATATTCCTCAGGCCCATCCCAACCCACTCAGTCCCAAAAGGATGTGGGAATGATGAGCCCGTGTGATGACTCCGTGTGATGGCCCCGTGTCCCCTCTCCCGCCCTGGCCTCAGACGCTCTGGGATTGCTCCATCCCCAGGATCCTCCTCCCCCTTGGATCTAGGACAGGCCCCATCTGTGACCCTCTCCCTTTGGATCTAGGGGCACCTCCAAGGTCACACCAGAGCAGCTTCACTTCCTACTTGGAATATGGTAATTTTTGGGGTCTTTTTTTTGAGTGTTTTGGCCCATTTTTGGGGCTGTAAATCCCTGGATACCCCTCCTGCCCCACAAACCCTTCCCATCTCCCTTTATCCGCACGCGACCTCTCAAAAAATCCACCGAAAAGCCACCAAGGATCTCCCGTGGGGCTTTTTGCCCATTCCCAGGATGGAAAAATATTCCCAACAAGCCCCGAGGCCACGCGGGCTCTCCAAGCTCCTGGAATCTTGCCGGCATTCCCAATCTTCGGGCCCCATCTGGTGGCCAGCGGCTCTCACGGCAATTCCTGCCTGGGGACAGTTCCCAGGGATGCGGGGACCTCACCTGCGGCTGGAATTCCATCCTTGATTTTGGGGTTGGGAGCCTCTAATTTCATTCCCATTGGGTCTTGTGGAGCGGGATGGCTCCAGGATGTCTTTGGGATACCGCTGGGAATGGGGGATGTGATCCAAACTCAATCCGTGTCCCGGGATCTGTCACCCTGGACCTGCTGAGATCCCTGAGAATGCCCTTCCCTGTCCATGGAGGGGGAGATTTGGGAAGTTTTATCCTTTTAATTCTGCCCTTTTCCATCCCTTGGAGGGGGAATCGGGGCAGGTTTATCCCTTTAACTCTGCTATCCATGGAAAAGGCGAGATATTTGGGAAGTTTTATCCTCCTAATTCTGTCTTTTCCATCCCTTGGAGCGGGAATTTTGGGAAGGTTTATTCCCTTAACTCTGCTCTTTGCTCTTCATGGAAAAGGGGATAAATTTGGGAGCTTTATTTCCTTAAATCTTCCCTTTGCTGTTTCTTGGAGTGGGAATTTTGGGCATGTTTATCCCATTAACTCTGCCCTTTGCTGTTCCTTTGGAGTGGGAATTTTGGGAAGGTCTTTCCCTTTAAATTTGCCCTTTGCTATCCCTTGGAGTGGGAATTTTGGGAAGGTTTATTCCCTTAGCTCTGCTCTTTGCTATCCATGGAAAAGGGGAGAGATTTGGGAGGTTTATCCCTTTAACTCTTCCCTTTGCCATCCCTTGGAGGGTGGAATCGGGGCAGGTTTATCCCATAAACTCTGCCCTTTATTGTCCATGGAGGGGGAGATTTGGGAAGTTTTATTCTCTAAATTCTGCCTTATCCATCCCTTGGAGGGGGAATTTCGGGAAGGTCTTTCCCCTTAAATTTGCCCTCTGCTGTTCCTTGGAGTGGGAATTTTGGGCAGGTTTATCCCTTTAACTCTTCCCTTTGCCATCCCTTGGAGGGGGATTTTTGGGAAGGTTTATTCCCTTAGCTCTGCTCTTTGCTATCCATGGAAAAAGGTAGAGATTTGGGGAATTTTATCGTCTAAATTCCGCCTTTTCCATCCCTTGGAGGGTGGAACCAGGGTGGGTTCATCCTTTTAACTCTGCCTTTTGCTGTTCCTTGGAGTGGGAATTTTGGGAAGGTTTATTCCCTTTGCTCTGCTCTTTGCTATCCATGGAAAAAGGGAGAGATTTGGGAGGTTTATCCCTTTAACTCTTCCCTTTGCCATCCCTTGGAGTGGGAATTTTGGGCAGGTTTATTCCCTTAACTTTTTCCATGGAAAAGGAGAGAGATTTGGGAGGTTTATTCCCTTAATTCCACCTTTTTTCCCTCTTCCCGAGGGGAGATTTGGCCATGCCAATCCTCCCTCAGGATCTGAGGGAGCCACTCCATTTCCACTTCTTTGCCTCCCATTTCACCCCTTCCCAAAATCCCACAGAGCTCCCCAGGCAAAATCCATCCTCTCAACTCTTCCCTGGATCTGGACGGGAGAGGAAGATGAGGAATGATGCAGGAAAAGCTGTTCCTGCAGGATCAAGGAAGGAAAACCCTTCCCAGGCACTCAACCCCATACGGGGATAATTCAGGACCTCAAACTCTCCTTTCCTCCAGCCCCAAATCGCATATTTGGAGATTTAAACATCAAGGACATCCCGGGATTTAATTTTTCTTGGAAAAGCTTAATAGGATGAAGATTTCTCCCACTCCAAACTCCCTTTTTCCCAGCTGTGTTTCACCTCCCTCCACCCCCAGCAAATTCCCTGAGCTCCTGCAGGATGGGATGCTCCAGGTGTGGATTTAGAAATGGGGGATTTTCCCACCCCTGGGGGACACTCTGTGATTCCCAACTGCCGGATGGGGAATGGGAATGTTGCCAAAAGCCCTTCCAGAGCTGGAAAAGCTCCTGGAAGAGCCCTGGGATGTTCCTGCCCTCTCTGGAATCTTGGAGCAGCACCTCCCCCTCTCCTCTCCCCGACAGCTCCTTCACGGAGTGAATCCAGCGCCTTTTCCTGGGATTGCTCCAGCTTTTCCCACTTAAAACTCTGGGAATCTTAGCCGAGCAAAGGCAAAACGTGGCTGAAGCCATCCACATCCATTTCTGGTGCTCGCCGGGATGGATATCCTGGCAAAAGGAACAGAAATCAAGGGAAAAAGCCAGGAAAAGCTGATTTTTGGGGTTGGGTTTATTTTTGCCTGGGGAGGTTGTGCCCCAACATTCCATGAAGTTTTTATGGAGCAGGAAAAAAGCTGGAATTGAGGTTTCCTCCGTGCTAAAAAAAGCAGGGAAAGGGGAAAAACCACCCGCGGTGGATCTGAGGGAATGGGAATTAAATCCGCCGCTGCCGGAGGGCGACCAGCGGGAGCCGTTCCTGCCGCCGGGAATTGCCGGGATAACCGGGAGCGTTTTACAGGAATTTTATCGGGATGCTGCCGACCCAGCAGGAGCGTTTGTGTCTCCCGAAAAATCTCCCGCGCGGCTTGAGAGGACAAAAATGACCCATTCCAGCTCTGGAAAACCGGGATGGAAGCTTGGCCGGCTCTCCTCGGCAGCGGAGGACCGGGATGGAGCTGATTTTTTCCCTGCTCCAAAAGTAAGTCTGGGATAAAACTGTGGATGAGACCTGGAGACTTTTTAAACTCTGATGCTGCCTCTGCTTCCCGGATGAGTTTTTCCCGGTGCTGATTCCCAGAGCTCCAAAATCCAGGTGGGCTCGGGGGGAGGGTGGGGG
>VZTE01004403.1:122454-141838 GCA_013397775.1 Eulacestoma nigropectus
GGGAGGGTGGGGGGGGAGTGGATGTTCCTTGCTCTCCTCCCCATCCCTTCAGTGCCAGCAGGGATTTGTCTCCCTGATTTCCCATTTCCCAAGATTTCCCAACCCTTCCCATGCTCCCTGTTCCGATCTGCTTCCCAAAATTGCTGGAATAATCAAAAAAATTAATTTTTCTTAGGATGGGGGGCTCTGTGAATTTTGAATCCCTAGATATCAAAAAATCTTGGATTATTTTTCCCTACCCTGCTTTTTTTTTTTCCTTAAAAGAAAAACATGGAATCTGATTTCCCAAGAAAACACTGGAATATTTAAAGTTTGTGCAGATGAAGCTGGGGAAGAAAAAAAATCCAGGCACTCACCTGCTTTTCCTGGATGGGATGGGAAGGAATCCGTGGAATCACTCCCAGGAAAGAGGCATCAGGAGCCTTTCCCGAACTTCTCCTCCCTGGCTGTTCCCTGATTTTTGTAAGAGGGGCTGGGATATTTTTCCTCTCCCTGGAAACCTTTTCCCCCTCCCTCGTGTATTTATAAAAATCAGGGATCACGGGGTTGGAGTCGTAATTCCAGACGTGGAGCCTTCGTTTGGGAATGATTTCATTAAAATGAGCTCAGAACGAGTCGGCGACGTCACGGAGCCTCTCCCCATCCGCAGGGAAAAAGCCGGGAAGGGGGGGGAAAGACGTCGGATCCCACAATCTGGGAAGAGTCACCCCGAATTGGGGCTGGCGTCAGTGCCAGGATTTTGTGGGATCACGTGGAGCTTTTCCCCTGGGGAGCAGGGCCGGGGGTTTTGGGGGCAGGGATGTTTTAATTCCAAAGGTTTTTCTGGCTCTAGGGATGCCCAGTGGGGTTCCAGCATGGATTGACATTATCCCAAGGAATGTGGTTTTATTCCAAGAGTGGGGATTTGGGAGGTTCTTCCCCGTTTTCCCATCTCTAGGGAATTGTCTCTTCCCATTCACGCAGGGAAACCCCTGGAAGGTGGAAATTTTGGGAAACTCCTTCCAGGATTTGTTAGCACAATCCCAGGTGTGGAATTGGAAAGGGATGGGAAGGATGAGGTGTGGGATGAGGAAAAAAGCTCCAATTCCCTAAAATCCAGCAGCATGAACTTGGATCATCCCAAAACAGCAGCCAGGTGGGAAAAATTCCCATTTGGGGCTCTCAGGATCAGTCTGGTCCCAGTTTGGCCGGAAAGGAACCTCCTGGAATCCCCCATGGATTGGGAACAGGGATGGGGATGGGGATTTGGGAAGAGGGATGGGGATTTGGGAACAGGGATGGAGATTTGGGAACAGGGATGGAGATTTGGGAAGAGGGATGGAGATGGATATTTGGGAACGGGGATGGGGATTTGGGAACAGGGATGAGGATCTGGGAACGGGGATGGGGATTTGGGAACAGGGATTTTTCCATGTGATCCAAGGAAGAACTCCGGTCTCTGAGGGTCCCTCCAAAGGGTCCCACCCTGGATTTGTGGCTGGGCCGGATTCTCCTGGAGGCTCCAGGACCAAATTATCCAAAGCTCCTCTCTGAAACTTCCTTGGAAAAGCCATTGCCAAGCTAGAGGGGAGCAGTTATTCCTGGAAATGGGAAAAATCCTGTTAAAAGTGGGGAAAATCCATGGAGAAACCCCTTGAGCCGGGATGGGCTCTGACTTGGGGTTGGAGATGTTCCCAGTCCTGGCCTGGAGAAAAGGAGCCAAAATTGTGGGAATTCCTGGATGAGGATCCAGCCCCTGAGGATCTGGTCTGAGCTGGGATTGGTGGGAGCTTCCCTTTGCTCCAAACTTTCGGAATTCTGCCCTTCCTGGATCCACCTCTCCAGGAATTCCCTCCTTTCCCACCTCCATTTGGAGCTTCCAGCTCCTGGAATGAGGTTTTGGGTTCCCTCCTTCCCTGAGGCCTGGAAGGGAATTTGGTTCTCCAAATATTTGGAATTTTGGAGGAATTTTTGGGAAAGAAAACTCCCAGGGCGACTTCAATGCGAGGAGCTGGGTGGGAAAAATCTGTGCGAGGGATTTTTCCCGGGAAAAGGATCAGGGCACGGGACTGGGAGACTTTTCCAGCTCCGGATCAGATCCCGGGGTGTTTTCCAGAGTTTTATTTCCCAACAAATTTATTTCCCCACAAAAGTTTTTTGGGAAGAAACGATGTCCTTGGAAGAGGCAAATCCACACTCCAGACATGGAATTTTCATGGTGGTTTTATTAAGGAAAAATGAGAAAGAGAAGGCGGAAAAAAGAAGGAATTTCCTGGTTCATCCCGCTAAAAGCAAATCTCACTTTTTTAGCTGCCTTGGGAAGAGCAGAGAGATTTTCCTGCATGGAAATTGTATTTCCAAGGGAAATTTCCATAAAAATATCCCTGGGGAACGAGGGAGCTGAGCCAGGAACATCCCAGGGCACCCACAGGACCTGGAGGCCTCGAACTCCCAAAAGTTTCCCTGGAAACTCCCAAATTTATGGAAAATGCAGGTTGTGAGGAGCATTCCCACACGGCTTCGTCATCCCTCGGATTCCGGAGGATCAGGACCTCTTCCCACCTTTCCTCACCTTTCCCGGGAGCTGAATTTCCGGGAGTGAATCATTGTTTGGAGCTCATTAAAGTTTCATCTCCAGCAGCTGGGGAAAATCCAGGATTTGGGGTCGTTCCATCCCAGGAACACTGAAAACAAAAAAAAAATCCCAAATCCCAGAAGTTTTGGAGACTCCAGGAGATCCCGTTTGCTGCTTCCAGCACCAGAATTCCATGGAGGAGTTGGACATGGATGCGCTGAGGGGCAAAAGGGATTTTTCCACTTGGCTTTGTTCCTTTTTTCCCAATCTTTAGGATTCAGTTTGAGTTTTCCAGGCTGTGGAAGGAGGAGAATCTCCCAGGGAAATTCCCAATCTCCCTAAAATCCTACAGCAAACTCTTCCTCTGCCGTGAGGCTGATTTTGGGGGATTTTATGGGAATTCTCTTCCCTATAACCCCATTTTGGGGGTGCTTTTCACTCCTTCCAGCAGCTCAAATCCATAGAGTTTTCCCGAGGTGGCCAAATATTGGAAAACTACATCCAATGGGAAGAGAAGAGGTGGGAACATGGAATTTGGAATTATTATTTTGCCTTTTTTGCCCTTTTCCCACCTTTTCCGAGGGGATTTGCATCCCCGGATTTACACAAAGCTCTCTGTGGTTCATCTTCCTGGGAATTAATGAACTCCTCCTGGAGCTTTGGATGACAACAGAATGTCAGGAAAGCTCCTTGGGATGAAATGGATCAGGGCTATTTTGGAAATTCCCAAAAATCGCTTGGGCCAAACCCAAAGATCCAATTCCATTGGCAGCCTCCAGGCATGGAATTAAACTTGGATTTTGCTGCTTTCCCTCCAAAGGAAGAGGGGGAAAAAGTGATGGAAGAGGAAAAACAATCCCAAATCGTCCAGATTTTCCTGGAATCTTCTTATTCCTTTCCCTCTGTTGCATCTCCTGCCCCGTTTCCAAAGGGATTTTTGCACCTACCTGGACACGTGAGCAGCACATTCCTGGTTGGAAGGACAAAAAAATCCAGGGAAAATGGGAAGGGAGACTGAATCCACACACAAGCTCCGGGAATTTTCCCCGACGCTGTGTCCCAACATAAAATCCACTTTTATCCCAAGGATCTGAGTCTAAACAGAGCTGCTCCTCCTTTTTCCTGCATCCAGACTCGGGATCCGATCCCGCTGCTGAGGCTGCAGCAGCTGGAAAAGGCTGGAAAAGGCTCAGGGAATGGTTCATTCCCTCCAGGTGGGTTTTGTTGCTTTTCTGGGATTTTTTTTGCTGCTCGGATCACGGCTCTGGAGTGGCTCCTTGGCTTCCTGATCCATGGGGAGGTTTTTGGGATGGTTTTGGAGAGGCTGGGAAGGTCTGGGAAGTGCAGGGGTGGTGGGCTAAGGGATGCCCAGGAGCTCTCCAGAGGAATTCTGTGGGATCAACTGGGATTTTCCAGGTGGTTTGAGGTGCAAAACGGAGCTGGACAACCAGCCCAAAGTGGGAACTTTTCCTTGGTTTTCCAGAGGCAAACCCGTCCCGATTTTCGCCGCCTTGCAGAGCTGGAAGGCACTGCAGGTTTTCCAGGCTTTTCCAACATTTTGCCTCCTTCCCAGGGATGTTGGGATGCAATCCACCCTTGCAGCAGGCAGGGGATGGGGATTCCCTGCGGATACCGGGATTCACTGGTTGTTCCTGCTCCGAAAAGTGATGGATTTCATCCCAAAGGGCTGTGAATGGCGGGAAAACCTCCTGGAGAGGATGGAGGGAATCATGGAGGCCTTTCCAGGATTTAGGCCAGGTTGGATGAGGCTTGGAGCAACCTGGGATAGCGGAAGGGTGTCCCTGCCCGTGGGATGAGCTTTGAGATCCTTTCCAACCAAACCATTCCATGATTCCAGGATTCGATCCATTGATGGCATCTCCAATTCCTCCATAATTAATGAACCTGAGCCTAATTCCAGCCGGGAACACCACGAGGGATTTTCTGTGCTGCTTTTCCAGAGGATTTTTGCCGGCTCCTTCCCAACCTGTCCAATCCAATCTCCCGGCACATGCAGAGGGTGCTGGATGAGGCTCAGCCGTGGCCATTTCAGGGCTGGATCATTATCCAATTACCAATTATCCCGATCCAGCTTCTCCTGTCTCTCCATCCCTTTTCCTTTGTCGGGGTTGCTTAGGAACAGCCGCGAACATCAGAGGCTGCGGCCAGGAGAGTTTCAAGATTCCCTGGCTGGATGCACCAGGAATTCCCTCCTGGAAAAGGGCTGGGAGTGCTCTCTAGGTGCTCCTAAATCCATGGGTTCGCAGCCCTGAGCCACAAATCCCTACGGAACACCATCCAAAATCCCTCTTCATTTCCAAATCCCACCAGGATTTGCGAACTGGCTTTACGTGCTTTAAATCCTGGATTTTTCCTGGTCAGCTTTGCTTTCTGAGGCCTTTCTCCAGAGGATGTTCAGGAATTTTCTGGCTCGGAGCCTGGAACACTGCCAGCAAAATCCTTCGGCCCTAAAACCTCTCCCCCCACTCCTGCACGGGAATAATTTCAAGGAATTCAATTAGGCTGACCTCACATTTCCAAGGAAATGCCGGAGCTCCGTTCCCGGAATGTTTTGGCCCCGCCAAAGCCTCCCGGATGGAAAATCGATAGTGAATGTTTAAGGCCAGGGGGGATAAAAAAAAATTCCAGTTCCCAATTTTCCCGAGCTCTGCTGGGAATTTGAGCTGCTTTTAATCCGCTGAGCTCGACCTTAGGCCGGCTTAAATGTTGGATTTCACTTCCCAGCTCTTCCAAACCTGGATTAAGGTGCTTGGATCCCTCAGGAGCTGCTGCCTTGGGATGGGAATGTGGATTTTGGTGGAGGGTTTGGAGCCAAATCGTTCCCTTGGGAGGCTCTTCCCAACTCCTTTGGATGCACCTGGAGCAGGAGCCCAGAGGCCAAATCCTTACCCAGCCTTGGCTTTGGGATTTGGAGGAGAAGCTGCCAAGAAATTCCAAAGCCAAGGAGGTGAGGTCTGATTTTAAGGGATGGCACCGGGCTGGAAAGGGAAAATGAAGGGGTTGTCCCAAATTTCTGGGAATAACGACACAGGAAGGGAATTTCCTCAGGTCCATTCCTCCCCTCCTGCTGCCTCCAGCCCCTGTGGATTCCTGGCTCTAAAAGTGATTTCCATGGAATTTCTGCTGCTTGGTGTCTCCTCGGATGTGGTGACAACTTCCCACACCTGCCAAAGGATCCGCAGGGGGGGATGAAGGAGTTTTTCCTCTTGGACTCAGGAAAAAATTCCACTTGGAGTTCTAAATGAGCACTTTATTATGGAATACGTTGTTATCCTTCATGGAATGAAATGAAGAGGATTTTGAATAATGATATGTAGGAATAGGACACAGGGAATGGCTTCCCACTGCCAGGGGGCAGGGATAAATGGGATCAATGGGATCAATGGGATATTGGGAAGGAATTCCTGGCTGGGAGGGTGAGCAGGCACTGGAATAGAATTCTCAGAGAAGCCGTGGCTGCCCCTGGATCCATGGAAGTGTCCAAGGCCAGGTTGGAGCACCCTGGGATAGTGGGAAGTGTCCTTGCCCATAGATGGGGTGGAATTGGATAAAACTTCAAGTCCCTTCAATCCAAACCATTCCATGATTTTATTTTCCAACCAGGGAACCTGTGGCTCCTCCAAGTCTCTGTTTCCTTGATTATTTTTTCCCAGTTTAATTTGGGAATGCCGGTTTTTCCTGATTTTTACAAATCCTTTCCTTTCCTGGCTGGTCTCAACTCCCTGGGGCTGGAATTCCACTCATTCCAAATATTTCCTGGGATGTTGGAAGCCGGAGGCTGCAGCATCCCAAGATCCGCATCCTTCAGCCTTCCTGGGAAAATGCTCACTGGGAAACCAGGAAAATGGGAAATTTTTGGGATATTTCTCAGAAATCTGCTTGTTCCAAGCCCTGTGGAAAAGCCCAATCTCTCCCTTTTGGGTGACGCCGCTTTTCCCACCAGGAACATTTTGTTTCTTCTCCCAGGGAATATTTTTCCCGCCAACACCGGAATGTTTTTCCTGCCCAAGGAACATCTCGGGACAGACCAGGATTTTGGGAGGAGAGGCCGGGAATGTCCCGCTGGAAATGGCACTTGGCTCCTTGCCAACATTCCCAAAATTCCTTGGTTTTCGGGGTTTTTTTTGGGATTAAAAGGAAGAAAAGTCCCCAAACCTCTGCTCCTCCCTCCTCGGTGCCTGGGATTTGTGGTTGAGGAGAATCCTGGGATATTCTGGGGGAGGAGAATCCTTTTCATCCCTGGGCTACCAGGAGTGAAGAGCCAACCCCGAATCCAGGGAAATCGGAAATCTGGGAAATGTGAGCTCTATTTTACCAGATTACATGGAAAACTTTTACTAAACCCCTGTTTTTCCCTTGGAAGTGCTGTAACCTTTCCCAGGGCTTTTCCCATGGAGCAGATTTTATTGGATAAAACCCCTCTCAGCTGTGTCTGTGTCTCCATGGGACCAGAATCCAAGGATTTAGAATCCCTCTTACTGGATTTCCACAAGTTGCAGCTCCAAACTCCTTGAGGAATTGGAAGTGGCATTTTTTAGGGAGAAGCCTGGCTTGGATCCCTGTTTTCTTCTTGGAGATTTTAGGATGGCTCCTCTTAACGTGCCCAGGGAATTCCCAAGTGGAGGAGAAGGTGAAAATTCCTAAAGGCCTCAGGGAATTCCCAAGTGGAGGAGAAGGTGGGAATTCCTAAAGACCACACAGAATTTAGGGCCAGCCTGGAAGGGATGGGGCTCATCCTGCCCACCTGATCCAGCTGGAAAAAGAAATATTCCCATCTTTTTCTGCCATTCCCAAGGTTTCCTTCTTCCAGGTGAACTATCCAGAATTCCATAGAATTGAGACACTTTTATTTCACAAAAATAAACTTGGGAATTTTTTGCCACCTGGTTTGGCTCGGGAATTCTGCCCTTCCCATCCTCCTTTCCCTGAGCATCCAGAGGTTTCCCTCTCCTCGTCTCATGATGTCCGTAATTCCAGTTTTCCAGCGTCTTTTTTTCCGACATCTCCTGCCTCTCTTCAGGTTTTTCTTGTCCGATCTCAGAGGTGTCGGAGTAGCTCCTCACAATCCAGTTGGATTTAAAGGAAGTGCTTGGAGTGGATCATCTCCCTCTGCCTGGTTTTGGGAAAAAGGGAAGAGGAAACAACGGGAATGTCAGAAGTTGGCTGCAGTTTGGGTTCCCACTTGGAATTCCCAAGCTCATGGCGGCTCGGGAAGTCTCTGGCACCACGGGGTTGTCACATCCGACATCCATAAAAAGCGAAATTCCCAATCCAGGCCGAATCCTGGCCCTGTTTAGGATCAACCAGGAAAAATGGGCACATGGAGGACACAGGAATCTCACTTGGACTGGGATTAATCCCATTCCCAGTGGTTGCTTCTCCCCACAAACAGTCCTGGAAGTACTTGCAGCTGCTTCGGGAAGCTCCCAGTGGCTCCTAAAGCAAATTCCCTGGAAAAAAACTGGGCAGGAGGAGGCTCACTCAGTTCTGGGTGCTGCCGGCCCTGGATTTCAAGCCCTGGGAATGATCCCAAAATTGTGGATCTGAGCCTTTAATTCCTCCTTTTTTTCTAAGGTGCCCTCAAACCCAGAGCAGATGAACCTCACCAGGGATTTTTTTCATGGATTGTGGAGAATTTATGGATTTTTTTTTCCTGGTGCCCAGAGTTCTCCAGGCAGAGGGAATTCTGAGAGAGGAATATTTTCTTTGGAAGGCTGGGATCAGCTCATGCCCTGCTTGGAGCAGGATGTTTGCATCCCTGCCAGGGCCCATTTTTCCGGGGATGAGCTGGAGATGAGGAAAATCCACACAGACTGATCCCAAAACCCCTGGATCTGGCAATGGAAGCCAAGCTGTGCTTCCAGGAGTTTTTCCTGTTGAACCCCTGGATGAGGTGGGACCCCAGTCCCGGGGTGTTAATCTTGACCTAAACTGGTCTAGATTAGACTTTAGGCTCTGCCTGGGGGCTGGAGATTCCAGAGGGTGCTTGCATGGAGCAATCTGGGGTTTCGAGGGCACAAATTCCCAAATTCCTGCAAATTTCAGTCCTTGGAAAGCACAAAAGACATGCGAAATACCAGGACGTGGTGTCCAGGTAGATCCATCCACACATCCATGCCCATCCCACCCATGGAATTGGCCCAAGGGAGATGTCCAGGAGCTCCTTTTGGCTGCATCAAAGAGATTTGGGAATGGGAAGGGAACAAAACTCTACAAATTCCTGGCACTTCCCAGTGAGGCACCTTAAGGAAAAGGGAGCGGGCAAATAATGGATGGGTTTTCCAGCTCTGGGCTCATTCCCGGCTGGAGGAAGAGGGAATGTGGAGGGCTCAGCCTCACCTGCTGAGCTCCTGCAGCGCCGCTCGCATTCCCGCTTGGATGGGAAGCGGTTGCTGTTCCCTCGGCAGCCCCCGAACAGGAAGGGCCGGCAGGAGTTTGTGGGGCCGTGGAAGTACCAGAGCAGGGAATGGTGCTGGCAGGAGCCCTCATCCATGGGCTGCAGGCACGGGGCTGCAGGAAAACACCCCACATTCCCCAGGGATTGGGTCCAGGTGGGAAAACACCCCACATACCCCAGGGATTGGGTCCAGGTGGGAAAACACCCCACATTCCCCAGGAATTAGATCCAAGCGGGAGAACACCCTCACACCCACCCATGGGTTGGATCCACTCTGGAAAACACCCCACAACCTTCCAGGGGTTGGATCCAGGTGGGAAAACACCCCCATAACCATCCACGGACTGGATCCGCTCTGGAAAACACCCTACATTCCCCACGGATTTGATCCAGGTGGGAAAACACCCCACACCCACCCATGGGTTGGATTCGCTCTGGAAAACACCCCCACAACGATCCAGGGGTTGGATCCACTCTGGAAAACACCCCCAACACTCACCCACGGGTTGAATTTGCTCTGGAAAACATCCCCATAACCATCCAGGGGTTGGATCCAGGTGGGAAAACACCCCACACCCACCCATGGGTTGGACCCACCCTGGAAAACGCTCCCCATGGATTGGATCCAGGTGGGAAAAGGCCACACTTTGGAAAACATCTCCATAACCATCCAGGGGTTGGATCCACGTGGGAAAAGGCCCCGCTCTGCCACCCCTGTCCATCCCTCCCTCCCTCCCCACATGTGGGGCTGGTTTAGCGACCCACAGCCCCACAGCAGCACCTGACCCCAAAGCCATGGGGTTGGCAGAGCAAGGGGGAGCGAGGACAAAGGGGACATCCAGGAGTGGATTCCATAGTGGAAAAAGGGGGATATCCAGGAGAGGATTCCTATAGTGGACAAAGGAGGGAATCCAGCACTGGATTCCCAGAGTGGACAAAGGGGGATATCCAGGAGTAGATTCCCGTATGGGACGAAGGAGGGCATCCAAGAATGGATTCCCAGAGTGGACAAAGGGGGACATCCAGGAGTGGATTTCCATATGGGAAAAAGGGGGATATCCAGCAGTGGATTCCCATATGGGAAAAAGGGGGACATCCAGCAGTGGATTCCCACAGGGGACAAAGGAGGGAATTCAGCACTGGGTTCCCATAGTGGACCAAGGGGGATATCCAGGAGTGGATTCCCATATGGGAAAAGGGGGGAATCCAGGACTGGATTCCCATAGTGGACAAAGGATAGAATCCAGCGCTGGATTCCCATAGTGGATAAAGGATGGAATCCAGCGCTGGATTCCCATAGTGGATAAAGGATGGAATCCAGTGCTGGATTCCTATAGTGGATAAAGGGGGACATCCAGCAGGGAATTTCCATAGTGGGATGAGCTCCCTGTTGCTCCATCATCCACCCCTGTGGTTCCCACCATGGTGGTGCCTGACCTTTCCAGAGGGATGATTAAACCCTGGATTCCGGGTGGGATACCTTTGCAGGGGTATTTGCATTCAGGGAATTCCCGGAGGATCCTCCCAGTGTGTTTTTCTGGATCAAAACCCCCATCCAGTTCCTTCACCACCAGCTCAACCCCCCTGGGGCAAACCCAGCTGCTTTAAGCCAAGCCCAAAGTGAGTTTTAACCTTGTGTAACTCCTTCAGTGCCACATCCCTTGATCCCAAGGCCAAACAGCCCTTCCCACCTTGGAAGTGACTTCCCTTAATGTCACTTAATTCCCAGCTTTTCACCTGGTAATTGGCTGTCAGCTTCTCCGTGCGAGGGCCCCGTTGTCTGCTGTGCCCGGGCTGGGGGAAAAAAAAAACAAGGAAACCACACGGAATGAGGGTGTGCAAACAAATTATCCCTCATTTCAATAAAGATCCTTGGAGCCTTCCGTGGATAACGAGTTCTCCTTGTAAATGTCACGGAGCAACCGGGCGCAGGGAACGAGGAACCGGCGGCAATAAAAACCCTTAATGGTGTTAAACAACTCCGTGGGAAAGGTTGGGTGTTCGTCAGAGAAGATGGAAGTGGTCGTGGTTGTTTGCCGGAGATAAATGTCAGGCTGGAGTTCGGGAGCCTCGAAAAAGCCGGGAGCGATTGGAATCTGGCGGCAATAACGCTCCGGCTGCAGAATCCTGTTAACATTTGGAGCCGCTCCGCGCTCGTCACTTAGCAGAGGGATTTATGAGCCCTCCTGCCTCAGCCCCGGCTTTTAATGGGATTGTTGGCTGTGCCGTGATTCAATAACACCTGGAATGTCCCATCCATCTGATCCCGAGTGCTGCCGTGATGGAAATTGAGTTTAGATCCAGACGGGAGACTTTGACGTCCGGCACAGACGTTGGGAGAGCGCCTGGAGCGGGGTGGGAGGGGAGTGGGGATTGTTTGGGTTTGGTTCTAGGCTTAGCTGGGTTTTTTGGGATGTGTTCAGTCCTTACATGGGGCCATCATCAATGGGTTTGACTTAAAACCCTTCCCAAGGCTCTTAGAACCCTGCCCAAAGCTCTCCGTCCTGGGGAATCATGGAATCATAGAATATGAGCTTGGAATTAGATGATCCTTAAGGTCCCTTCCATCCCAAACCATTCCATGCCTCAAATTGGAAGGGATCAATAAAGACCATCAAGTCCAGACCTCTGTTGGAATCCCTGGCTTGGAATTGGATGATTTTTAAGGTCCCTTTCATCCCAAACCCTTCCATGTCTCAAATCGGAAAGGACCTGTAAAAACCCTTGAATCCAAATCTCTTTTGGAATCTCTGGCTCAGAATTGGATGATTTTTAAGGTCCCTTTCATCCCAAACCCTTCCATGTCTCAAGCTGGAAGGCATTGGAAGGATCATGGAGTTCAGATTGGAATTTGGAGCATTAAGACCTCCGCTACAGGATCTTTTTGGGATGACAAAGAGGATTTAATGACAGTGTTTAATCAAGTTTAATCAAACCCCCAGAAATTCCACTGCCCCCAGGAATTCCACTGCTCCATCCCCCTAATTTGGAAGGGACTCTCAAAGAACATCAAACTTGCATCCCATAATAGAACCCCACACCTGTAAAGTGTAGGAAAACACCACAACTGATTTTGGGGTGTAAAAGTGACGACATTGGGGTGCCTTGCTCAGTGCAATGAGATTTTAAATTTATTTTAAATTTATTTTTAATTATTTTTTCTGTGTCATCCATGGTACCCAACCCTCCCCTCCTGGTGACCACACCTGAGCACCTTCATTTGCTGAATTCCAGGAAATGATCCCGAACTCTCCCTCCTTTTTAATCCTGCCCTGTCCTGAAATTTGGACTTGGAGCTCCAAGTGCAGAAATCCTTCCATAAATCCCTCAATTCCCCTCATCCTGTTTTCCCCTCTCTCCCACAAATCCAGATGGAAATCCAAGCCCCGATGAGATCAGGAGGTCCATGGGTGGTTCTTGCCCTGCTGTAGGAGCAGATCTGTGTTCCCCAGGGCCCTTCCCTCTTGGAAAACACCAACAGGAACACATCCAGTTGTTTTTCCATGAGTTTCCATCTGTGGCTTTACCCTTTATTAAAATATTCATGAGGCCCTGGACAGAAATAGTCTGGGATGAGTGTTTGGTCTCAGAGTTGCCATTTCTGCCTGGTCGGAAGATTTGCTGGAAGTTGCCAAGGATGTGGTGGGAAAAATGGGACAAAATCAGCCTGGAAACGGCTGCCTCCCTCCAGCCTTTTAAAAGGAACCCTTTGGAAGGTTGGGATCACCCCTGATCCCACGAATATTTAGGTTTTCCTCACCTTCCAGAGGCATCAGCTCACGTCATCTCCAAGAGCGTGGGAGCCCTCACTGAGAATCCCATCCCTGCCTCATTCCTGCCCAATTCCAGGGATGAGGATTTAGCACTGGGGTTTGTGGGTTGTTCCAGAGGATTCCATGGTTGGAAGGATGGGAAGGAGGCAGCTGAACTCACCTGCAATGAGTGGAGGTGGCTCCATGAAGGGCTTCACTGGAGTCTCCAACGTGGTCTTGCTGTGAGTTGTGCCAAGCTTTTCTTCCCAATTTCCACCATTCCCAGTGTATTCCCGAGGCTGGGAATACCCTTGGAGCCGCCTGTTGACTTCAGCCACCTCCAGACCTGTGGATTGAGGGTCAGTGAGGATGAATCCAATGTTTGGGGTCGGCAGATGAGCTCTCCAGGCTCCATGGACCATTGGATTTGAGGATTCTGTGAGTCCTGGAGCTCATCCTGGGGATGGTGTGGGATGGTGGAGCAATCCCAGAAATTTGTGGGCAGGGATTAGGATTTCTGTGGGTTCAGCTTTAAAAACTGGGAGTCAGGAAGGGATTTGATCATGTCTTGGAGGAAAGGGTGAAAACAGGAAACTTCCAGGTGTCCCTCTGATCCCTCAGATTCCTCTCAGGAAAAACCACCCCTCCCAAAGCCAGGAATTAAAAGCAGTTGGTGATCCAACATTTTCTGCACTGAATCCCAGGAAAAAAAGTATTTATTCCTAAAAACATGTTTTCACTTGCAGTTTCAGGCTGATTCGGGGCAAGGAGAAGATCCTTTCCTGCATGAATTCCCAGCCTTACCCTTTTCCATGGACATCTTTCCCAACTCACCTCCACAACCTGCAGACAGAAGAGACAGGGCAGAGTTTGTTTGCTACTTTTTTTCCCTGATATAAATAAGATTTTTCAAGGAAATAATGATTTCTATGGATTATTTTTCATCCTTTTTTCCCCCTTTTCAAGGATTCAAATGCCTCCTAACAACTCCAGCGGTGGTGAACCTAAAAATCCTCCATATCCATAGGGAAAGCCCAGGGAATGGGGCAGGAACATTCTGATGGATCTCAAATAAATGGATTTCTGCAGGGCAAGGAAAGCATGACCCCCAAAACTTGAAATGTTGGGATTCTGGGACAAAAGCATCGCAAAATATGGGATTTTTTTGTGGTGCTGGTGGCAGTTATTCCCTGTGGGACAGGAGAATTCTGTGTGCCAAGGAATGCCTTGGGAAAAAAAGGGGAATTAAAAGGTTCGAACTTCCCTCCATGACCCAGCGCCTTCCCAATCCATGCAGAAAAGAGGGAAAGATTCGCTGACAAAACCAAATGGGGGGAGAGAGGGGGGTTAAGGGGTAAAAATGAAGAGTTCCAGGAGGTCAAGAATCTGCAGGACCTGGAATTCCACACTCCTGGAGAGGGGCCCCAGCTCCACTTGCTGCTAATGGGTGGCATTTGGACGTGTGCTGGCACTGAAATGGTTCCAATTTAGCTGCCAGCAGGGTCACAGCAGGGACAACTCACCACAAATCCCTCTCATTTCCCTCCGGAGCACTTCCTTCACCTCTTCCTCCTGTGCCAGAGTGGGAAAACGGAAGTTAGGGATGAATTCCAACCCCGGCACCACCTCCCTGGTTGTCCCACTGAGGTGGCCTCTGGTGGAGCCACCTCATTTTGGTTGTAATGAGATCAGAGGTTCGGGGAGCTCGGTTCAAGATTTGTGGCTCATTCCCTTCGGAAATCCCTGTTTTTCCTTGCTCCTCTGGCCATGAGGAATGGGATCCCAGCCCACTTCATGCCTCAAACCTGGGCTGGCTTTCCAAGGAGTGTCCCCACCCTCCTGGCATTGTCCCTGAAGCCACAATTCCCAAACATCCCTGAGCTCTGAAAAGCCATGGAGCCACCCGCATCCATGAAAAAAATCCACTCAAATTATCCTCCAGGACTGCCCCTTGNGGTTTTGGGTGTGATGAGATCGGAGGTTTGGTGTCACGGCGAGCTCGGTTCAGGAGTTGTGGCTCATTCCCTTCGGCAATTCCCGGTTTTCCTTGCTCCTCTGGCCATGAGGAATGGGATCCCAGCCCTCTTCATGCCTCAAACCTGGGCTGGCTTTCCAAGGAGTGTCCCCACCCTCCTGGCATTGTCCCTGAAGCCACAATTCCCAAACATCCCTGAGCTCTGAAAAGCCATGGAGCCACCCGCATCCATGAAAAAAATCCACTCAAATTATCCTCCAGGACTGCCCCTTGGAATGAGCTGTGGAACCACGTTTGATGATTTGGAGCTGCACCTCCTTCTGCTGTCTCTGCCTCTTTCCCAGCTAACCCCGTTCCCCACGGAATGGGACATCCAATCTCATGGATTTGGAGCCCATCCTTCATCCCTAAGACAGCCAATGGCCACTGATTCCTTTGGGACTCTTCCCTGTGGGATGGTTGATGTCCTATTGCGCTTCATGAGGTCACCACCTCTTTTCCTTCTTGGGATTCCAAATTTTGGGGCATTTTCCATGTAGGGAGCTGGAATTTTTAGCAGCCCAAATTCAGGAGATTCCCACAACCCCCCTGCTAAAATTAATCCCGCCTGGAAAATTAATCCACACCCTGGAAAATGGAAATATTTTGTTCCAGTCAAGTGGAACAAAATCTGGGATGAAGGGATGTGGAAGGAGATGCCACAGGAATTTTGCCCTGATCCAAGTGGGTCAACCTCTCCTTCTCCTCTGGGATTTAGAAGCCCAGGGCAGCAGCTTTTCCCTGAAAATGGAGCACATTTCCCTCTCCTGCTCTTCCTTTGGGTTGGATCAGCCCTGGAGCACTGATTCTGTTGGACAAGCAGGAATTGGGATGAATGGGAAGGATGGGAGAGGGGAAATGTGCCTGGGACTTTAGGTTTGGCTTTGTAGAGCCCAGCTCTGCTCCCAGCCCGCTCTGCCGTCTCTGGGTAACGGCCAACGGCCTCATTTCCCAGATATTCTCGGAACGAATCCGTTTCTCAGCATTTCCCTCCTCCCCTCGGCCTCTTAGGGCCAGATTGGCTGATTTTCTCCATTTTCCCCCGTAATGGGACGTGATCTTGGGAAAAAGCACTCACGGAAAGGCCCGGATCTCCCTTGGCTCCTTTCTGTCCAGCGGGACCATTTTCTCCCTGTTAAAAACACTTCAATCATTCCCAAATCTCAGGAGATTGTCCATTAAATTCTCCGGGACTAAGTGCTCCTTAGGGATGATACCTCGGAAGGGAGACGGGTAAAAAGGCTCACGTGTTTTCCTATAAATTTTAGAGCTATCTGTGAGCAGCTCAGTGGGCAGACAGGAACAGCCTCATCCAGGTGTCCATCAGATCCCAGATTTTTTTTGGGAGCTCTGCTCCCTCCCAACAACATGGATTTTAACAGCTTAAGTCAGGTTTATTTTCCAGTTGGAAGAGGGAATGGAGGCATGGAGAGGGTTTGGCCTGCTCAAAATCGTTGGGAATTAGCTCAGGCAGAAGATTTGAAACTGGAGCTGCAATTCCAGTGCTGGAAAGATGGAAAAACCAGGAGGTGCTGAGCTTTGTAAACAGGGATAAAACACCCTGACAAATTTTCCACTCAGAACTGCTGGAAACTGGATTTGTGGATTAAGGGTACTTTAAAATATTGAAGGACAAGGAGCACAAGAAGGATGATCCCAGTTAAAGCTGGGAGGCTCATTTTTCTCAATCCATGGTTAATTCCAGGAGCTGGAGTGCCAGGAAAAATCACATTATCCACCAGCAGCACATGGAGCTAAGGCAGTGCCGCTCCTGATCCTAAAATCCCTTGGGATATGGACTGACCCCAAAGATGTTGGGATTGGGATCTTTGGAATTCTCTGCTGAGAATTAATTGTGCATTAATTGCCCTGCTCTGATTATTGGTTCATTCCCGCTCTGCCTTGAGGATGTGCTGATCCCAAGTTTGATGTTTTCCCAAAGGAATTTTCCCCAGCTGGAGACACCTCCAGGCAAAACTTTGGGCATCACTGCCTGTGTCCAGTGCCTGGAATTTGGGATTCAAATGTCTATGCCCTTAAAAAATTTGGAGAGGTGAGAAATGAAACCTGGAAGATCCAAGTCCATCCAACCTCGATGCGGAATTTTGGGAAGTGCTGAGGAACCCCACTGGGTCATTCCCATACTGACCACTTCTCCTTTTGGCCCATCCATGCCTGGGGGCCCCTGGAGGCAGAGCTGGGATCTCCCTCTTTTCCCTGGTGGACCCTGGGGAGGAAAAGGAGAGTTCAGTTAGCACTTTTCCAAGATATCCCACTTTTCTTTGGCATTTTCCGCCCAAAACCCAACCTGGGCATCAGTAGAAGACACTCAGTGCCCCTCAGGTGCTCTCCGGATGGGATGGGATCCATGCCCTGGGAATTTTTCCCTCTGTCCCAACCCCACATGGTCCCAGGCCATCCCGTTTGTCCCTTGAAGCCTCCCAAGCCATTCCCTGAGTTTCTCCTTTAATTCTGGGAGAAGCCAAGGAGCAGCGTGGGTGGGAAAAGTGGCACCTCACAGCCTCTCTTTAATCAGTGTCCAAAAAAAAAATCCATTTATTATCCCAGACAGGCTTTTCTGGGCTGGCTAATAACATAAAAAATTCCAGCCTTTTTAAATATCCATGAGGGAATCTTGTACTTTCGGCTCCCTCCTCCCTCCTGTGATTCCTTTGATTTATTTTTCATGGCAAGGCACAGCATGGGGAGCGAGGGGAAGAGGAATAATTTTGTTTCCTTGGGCTGGAGCTGGATTTAATCCATATTTTATTGTTCTGGAAGGACCTTTTTCCACCTTCTTCCTATAACCACCCTTCAAAATTCCTTTTAGAGATCCCGGTCATGCTTCCAGCATCTTTATTCCGTGATTTTGAGCTCTTATCTCTAAGGGAAATGCCGATTTCCTGAGGGATTTTTCAGGGAAAATCCAGCTTCCATAAGGCAGATTAGCAGGGAGAAAATCAAAGTCTCTTTGGGGGAAAAAAGGAAGTATTTGGGAATTGTTTCAAGGTTGATTTTGTGATAAATGAGTAGATTAAGGAGATCAGCTGCCACCAAAAAAAAAATTGGAATTGTTGGATCTGGGTTGAGTTCCTCGTTCATCCTTTCTGCTCTGCATCCCTCTGTTCTTGCCTTAAATCCCATTTTTTTTTGGTGAATTCCACAGGATCACACATTTTTTGTCATTCTGAAGAGCAGGTTCACGTTCTGATCAACATCTCCCCTCCCAGATATTGATAGTGTAGTTTTTAATTAATTAATTTAATTAAACTTTATTTATCACGGAATATTTGCCAAAATCCTGTCAATCTTTGATCCTGATGGAGCTGATGTGGTGTAAAAGTTGCCAAAGGATATCGGCTTGGAAAAAAGGAGGAAAATTCTGCTGGAATGAGGTGGAATAGAGAGTTTGTAGTGACCCATCCATGTCAGAATTCCTGCAAGGCTCTGTAGGACAAGGAGACCTTGGAAATCCAGGAGAGTGGATCTGATGAGATCCAGGCTCATTCAGATTTTCCCACAAAATTGGGTCGGAATGATCCCAAATTCCATCCTCCAAAGTCCAAATGACTGCAATCATCGGCAGGTTAAAATATTATGGATCAAATTTGGTTTTTCCAGTTCTTTTATTCCAACTTTTCTTTTATTCTTGGATTTTCCAGGTAATTTTTTGTATTCTTTAATCCGAGCCTGAAACTCTCCTAGCAAAACCACAGAAGGAATTTTTTTTTCCAGCCCTTTTTTCACTCGGAAAGTTCTTTATTTCTCCAAGCTGTCAAAAAAAACTTCCAGGGCAGGGTGATCCTGCTCATCAGTGGAATTAACATCTCATTTCCCAGGTTTTTTTCCTACATTTCCGAAGGTGCCTAGCGTGGCTGGAATGCAAAAATATTCATTAAAAATGGGAGCTGAGAGGCACTGGCTCCTTCCTGAGCCTCGGCATCCTGATCCCAGGATAATTAACAACTGGATGTCCTGAGCATTTGGAATTATCTCTTCACAGAGAGGTCGCCTCTTCCCCTGAAGAGATGGGAAAGGAGGGGATGAAAGGGGATGGAAAATCTCCGGAGGAAAAGGAACCGGGAGATGAAATACGTGGATCAAGATCCTGCAGAAAGAGGGAATGTGGGAGAGCTCGGAAGGCAACTGGGAATAGGTGGGAGATGGAGCCACGGGGACACTTCGGGGTGTTCTGTCACATGAGGGTGTCCAGGTGTGGCTCCCTGTGGCATTCAGGATCTGTGGGACTCATGACCTGTGGAATTCAGGATCAGTTGGATTCAGGACCTGCTGGGATTTGGGACCTGCTGGGATTCCTGTGGGATTCAGGATCAGTGGGATTCAGGACCTGCTGGGATTCCTGTGGTATTCAGGACCTGCTGGGAGTCAGGACCAGCTGGGATTCAAGGTCTGTGGGATTCAGGACCTGTTGTGAATCAGGACCTGCTGATGATTCAAGATCTATGGGATTTGGGACCTGCTGGGATTCAGGAACTGCTGGGATTCAGGACCTGCTGGGATTTGGGACCTGTGGGATTGAGGACCTGCGGGATTCAGGGCCTGTGGGATTCAGGACCTGTGGGATTCAGGACCTGCTGGGATTCTGGACCTGCTGCGATTCAGGACCTGCTGGGATTTGGGACCTG
>VZTE01004403.1:142199-160641 GCA_013397775.1 Eulacestoma nigropectus
TTTGGGATCTCTGGGATTCAGGACCTGCTGGGATCCCTGTGGGAATCAGGACCTGGGTGATTCATGATCTGTGGGATTCAGGGCCTGTGGGATTTGGGACCAGCTGGGATTCCTGTGGCATTGAGGACCTGTGGAATCTCTGTGGGATTCAGGGCTTGCTGGGATTTGGGACCAGCTGGGATTCAGGACCTGCTGGGAGTCGGGACCAGCTGGGATTCAGGACCTGCTGGGAATCAGGACCAGCTGGGATTCAGGACCTGCTGCGATTCGGGACCTGCTGGGATTCAGGATCTGTGGGATTCACGACCTGTGGGATTCAGGGCCTGTGGGATTCAGGACCTGCTGGGATTCCTGTGGGATTCAGGACCTGTGGGATTCAGGGCCACTGGGATTCAGGGCCTCTGGGATTCAGGGCCTGTGGGATTCAGGGCCTGCTGGGATTCAGGACCTGCTGGGATTCACAACCTGTGGAATTTGGGATCTGTGGGATTCAGGACCTGCTGGGATTCAGGACCTGTGAAATTCAGGATCTGTGGGATTCAGGACCAGCTGGGATTCTGGACCTGCTGCTCACCTGTGGTCCTGGCTCGCCCTGTGGCCCTCGAGGTCCAGCTGCTCCGGCACCTCCAGGCTTCCCAGGCCATCCCTTTTGTCCCTTGAAGCCTCCCAGTCCAGGAACTCCCTTGGCTCCCTGGGAATCACAGGGGGTTGTAGGGATGAGGCAGTCAAACCTCATCCAAACACTTCCATGGCTTTGGGAATACGGGAACATCTTCCACATTCCTTTGATGTGGGAGCTTTGCTCTCCACCTTTCCTTGTCCAGAAGGTGCTTGGATGGACTCTCCATCCAACTATTCCCAAGAATTCCTACATTCCCAGCTCTCCCAGCTCACCTAAACAGAATCCTTTAGTCCGTAACCATGGGAAAAACAACAAGGAAAGAGGAAGATCCCAAACCCATAAATTTCCCACTCATCTGCACCACTGACTTTTCTCCTGGAGCTGCTGGAACAGAAAATATTCCCATTAAAATATTCCCACTAAATAAGGAAAGATCCACACCCAGCAGTGCCGGAAAACAAATTTCTAGGAGAGAAGAACAGGAGAGGACGGGAATGAGAATTCCCTGGGAATGATCTCCCAGCTTCCAACCAGAGACTTCAGGAGGTGTTTGACCATCAGGGATCCCAAATCCACTGGAGACTGGAATGTCGGAAGGTCCTGAGGAGCTGGGAAATGCCAAGAGATTTCATGGAAGCTTTTGGGATTATTCTGGGGTTTCTTTTGTTTCCTTAAAAATTTACTGTTTTAACAGAAATCCCGGATTTTCTCTCCCTATGGAGAAGTTTAGGCGTGGTTTTTTTCAAGGAATAAAACAGGAAATTAAGGAATGCAGAGAAGGAAGATTGGTGGGGAGTGATCCAGGTGGGAATTCCGCAGGGAGATGAGACCAGAACTCGAGATTAGCTTGGAAACCTTTCCCATTTCCCATGCCAAGGTGGCCTGATCCACTTTTCCTGCCCCAGAGAATCCCAGGGATTTACCCTGGGAATGGTGGTGGAACAAACTCTGACAATGAATCCCAGTCCCTCTGGATGGGTTTTCCTCACTCTAAGCCGGCTCCTCCTGGGATTTTGTCCATGGACAGAGGTGAATTTAAGGAGACCTCTCTCTCCTGCCCTTTTCCAACTGCATTCCCAACACTAACATTCCAGCCAGTTGACATTTCCCCTCTGGAAAGGGCATCTATGATGTGGAAAATATTAAATTTTGTTAACTCCACCTGATGGATGCGGGATTTATTCCTTAGAAACGGCAGTGTGGTCGGCACCAACCTTTTCTCCTTTCTCCCCAGGAATTCCCGAGGCGCCGTTGTTCCCTGAGGCTCCCGGTTCGCCCTGGAAGGGGCCAAGATAAAATCATGGCTAACGCGGGCTTGTCAAGGCTGGGATTTTGGGAACGAGCTGATTTTTCCTTGGATTAGAGTTATTTACTGAGTGTCACCTCAGTCTGGGCACTGGTGGTATTCCAGGAGAGGGAAAAATTCCATTAAAATGGAAAGGAGCCTCTGGAGCATCAGGATTGGGATGGATGAACTCGGCTGAGGAGATGAGTAAAGATCCCAATCTCAGTGTCCAAGAATCTTCACCCAATCCATGCTGGTTTATGGGAACAGATCCAGGATAACCCAATTTATGCCCTTTGGAAGAAGCCAATCCATGTTGGTTTATGGGAATAGATCCAGGATAACCCATTTTATGCCCTTAGGAAAAACAAGCACTTTCCAAAGGTGGATTTGGAAAACTTTTGGGAAAACTCTTGTTCTCTCAAATGTCCCTGCCCAAACCATTCCATGATTCTGTGACGATTCAGATGCCCACCTTTGCTCCATGTCGTCCATTGGATCCTGGAATTCCTGGTTTTCCAGGACTGCCAATTTCTCCCTGTGGATGGAAAAGCAGTGGAGGGGCTGTGAGGACAAAGAACCCCAAAAACATTGGGAAAACTGGCTCTGGAAAGGCAAGGAAAGGGATAATCCAGGGGGAAATGACACTCAGAGATAAAAGTCTCACTTCAGCTTGGAATTTCAGATCACTAAAACTTAACTAATAACAAATTAGACAAATTAACTAATTAACACTAATTTAACTCAGAACTAAGATAATTGGAAATCCTTAAAATTGGAGATTGTCCCAACTCCAAGCTCACCCACAGGAAAGTAGGTGGGAAATTCCCGGGATAAAAAATTCCGTTATGAAATGGAGCGAGGCCGATGAAAATGGCAAAATATTAATAACAATAATAATTAAAAGAAAATAATTAAAAATTAATAATGAGAAAAAAATAACCACAAGAATAACAACAACATCGGCTCTGTCACCAACTGCTCCCCATTCTCTTATCAAGCTTCCCAAACCCTCCATAAAAAGCCCATTATGGCTCATTATCATTGTTTACTGATAAGGGACTAATGGTGCTGATAAGAGCTTGGCACAAACTTAGAACTGAGCCCAGGCCGTTGCTAAGCCACGGATCAGGAGGGATTTGGGCAGGGTTTGGTTTCGTTTTTAACCCCAGGTTATCACAAAGTTCCCCGCAAGCCTTAAAGCTTCCCAATCCGTGATTCCCTGCTCTTCATAGGCCTTCCGAGAGGGATTTTCCCACAGAAATGGGGTGGATTCCTCATGATTCCATGCATGATGTTGTCCTGGGGATGAGTTGGAAACAGTTCTGGGAATGGGGCAGCTGGAGCAGCGTGGAAAGCTGGGCTTGGCTCACCTTGGTGCCTTTGGCTCCGGGAGCACCGATCCAGCCTGGAAGGCCTTGCGAGCCCTGGGAATAAAGGAGATCACAGGGAATGAGAGCAAAGTGGGAATTCTGAGGGTGGTGGAAGCTCTTCCCTTGGATCCTTCCCCATCTCTGCTTGTCCCAACCTTTGTTTCCCAGGATCATGGAGTGGTTGAGGTTGGAAGGAGCTCTGGAGAACATTTCTCCAAGTCTCAATCCAAGCAGTGCCATCCAAAGCTCTTCCACCACATTCCCAGGGATTTTGGGCATCTCCAAGGATGGAGATTCCACAGGATCTCATCCAAGTCCTACCTTCATCCCTTTCTGCCCGGTGTCACCAGCAGTCCCAGGGTCACCTTTCCCTCCCTACATGGAAAAAAAGGATAAAGGAGATGAATTCTCAGGAATAATGGGCCAAAATCCCATCCATGGGCAGGAAGTTTTTTGGGAGCCTCCCTGTTGTGAGGGAGAATCTGCTGATCTCAGGAAAGTGAGATCCATGAGGGATTTAGTGAAGGATTCCTTGGTTCACTGCTCTCCACCAGGCAGAGCTGGACTTGGAACTTGACATTTGGGCCTTGGTGAGAAACAAAGGAAAACTCAGGCTGGAAAACACGGGATAACTAAGAAATTTTGGGATATGGATATGCTGGGAGCGGGAGGAGGACAACTCCTAAAAACCAGGTCGGGATGTGCATTGAAGACTTTTCCAGCATTTTGGGAAGACACTGAGGAGGGCCCTGAGGCCTTTAGGGAGTGGGGAGAGACAGGAATGTGGGATCCAGGAAGGCACAGAAGGGAATGTGGGATCCAGGAAGGCCTGGAAGGGAATGTGGGATCCAGGAAGGCACAGAAGGGAATGTGGGATTCAGGAAAGCCTGGAAAGGAATGTGGGATCCAGGAAGGCACAGAAGGGAATGTGGGATCCAGGAAGGAGCGGAGCCTTTTCCAAACAATCCGTGTCCTTTCCTGCCACTCACCGGCTTCCCCTTCTGCCCCTGAAGGCCTCTGTCACCTTTGGCTCCCTTGATCCCGTTCTTCCCATCGAGTCCTGCTGCACCCTGTCAGAAAATGGGGAAAAATTCATTCCAGAGCCCATTTTTTTTCATGAGGACAGCCCAGGATGGAAACCCAACCGTAGGATCCCTCAATCTGGGATCAGAAGCTCCCCCAGGAACAGCCCCAAGATCTGAGGTTGGGACTTAGCTCCCCTTCCTCACCCCAATTCCAGGGGATTGGAAATCCCTGGCAAATGAAACCTGGGAGGGGATTAATTTGTAATTCCAGCTCAGGAAATTGTGGCAGCAAAAGGATCATTCCAGGCCCAGAGCGTTTGGATGGGGTTGGGAACGGGAACACGGATTTAAGGAATGTGTGATCCAGGGGGGCTGCAGCTTTTTTGTCCGATTTTGGAATATTTTGGCTTCTGGAGCCACATCCAGCACTGGGACCTCTTTTCATGGAGTCTCCCACTCTTCTGGTAGCAAAAAAAGCTGCTAAAAATCCAAATTACAAAAAAAATTTAATTAAAATTTTTTTTTTCACAAGGTTGCCAGAGTTTCCTCATCCCTCCTGGACATTTTCCAGCACCTGGATGTGAAGGAGAAATTTGATTTATCCCCACTTGAGCCTCTCAGCTCTCTCAGGGGAGAATGAATGGAGCAAATCAGGAGCTGAACGAGCGGAATTCTCTGCTTGGAATTCGTTTGCTGTGGTCGTTGGGAGGAAACAAATTCATTAAAAATAAAACATGGATAAAAAACCAGTGGATTTGTGTGCCAGGATGTCTTTAGATCAGGGAAAATCCATGGTTTTTCCATGTTCCTGGCACTATCAGGCACAAATGTCTCTTTATGGGTAACTATTTATTGACATGGTCGATATAAAATTCCATCTGAGGACGGAAATAAACCATAAAACCCATGGAAAACGGGAATATTTCTGTTTGCTGGGACAGATTGGAGGGTAATAAACTGTTTGTACGATGGTTAAATCCCACAAATCTGGGATACCTTCAAGTGCCTGGAGTTTTGAAGGAGCTGGGAGCTGGGATCAGACCAGCAACGGGCTAAAAAACTTCTTTTTGAGCACTAAAAAAACCTGACATTAATTTGAGTTCTCCTAATTAATATTTCCCTTAATTGTCCCAAATGTCTTCTGTGCCAGGTTTTCCTTGTTTTCCTGTCCATGTCCAACTCATCTTCCTGCTTTCCATGAGAACTTTCTCATCCTGAGAGAATCCCAGATGGTTTTAGGAAAAGTTAAATTCACTTAAGGATGTGCTGGAAAGCTGCGTCTAAGCCGGACCTACTTAGTCCAGGCAACACAAATAAGATTTAGACCTGGGGTTTATCTCTCCATAGGTGGTCTCCTGCTTATCATGGGCTGGAGAGCCTTTGGAATATGGATTAGAAGGTTTAAAATCAGGATTGGACATGGCCTGAAGGAGAAGGAGGTCATGGATGTTTTCTGAGGCCACGGAAAAGATGGGATAGGAGGAATTAAGAAACAAACAAAAAAAAGGCAAAAAAAAGAGAAAAGGCCAAGAAGCCGAATGGAAATTTGTTCCCTCGGATTTACATCCCGGTGTCGTGACAGGGAAATCGAGGCTGGACAATAAACAGCAATTTAGAGGCAATTACTGCAGGAATACTGGAAATGGCTCCGGCTCTTTGGATCTGGGATTAAAACGTGGCTGGAATTTAACTGCGAACACCCCGGGAAGGCAATGCAGAGAGGCTGAGTCACCAATCCTGTGACGCAGAGAAACCTTGGATCCTCCGCTTCCAGGCGCAAATTCCCGCGGAGCTCCGGGCTGGAGCCAGGGAGAAGCTGGGAATGAGCTGGGACAGCCCGGGAAAAGCTGGAATCCATCAGGATGCCCCCAGGGCGCTCCCCCAAAAGGACGGAGCCGTTTGAAGGCGCACATCAAAAGGAAGATGAATTTCCAAACTTCTCCTGAAAGGTTTTCCACCTCCTGGGCTCCTGCTCCTCAATATTTGACGGGATGATGCAAATGGAATCTCTGTCTCGGAGTTTCAGCTGTGTTTTCATCCCTTCCCTGCTGGGTTTTGTCGGAATGGGTCTGGTCACGATTATTTGCTGCAGTTTTGAGGATCTTTCCCAAAAAAACTCCTGGTGTTTGGGGTGGGAATTGCCTGAGCAGCCTGGTTTAGTGGGAAATTCCCCATGGCAGGGAGTTTGGAATGAGAGGATCTGGAAGGGAATGATCCCAACCCTCAGCATTTCGGGATTCTCTGTGATCCCTGGGAAACTTAATATCCATAGAAAAGTCAAATTCCTGCTTATAAACCACCCCCACTCCTGCTGAACTCTGAGTCCGGTGCACTCCAGAATCCAGGGATTCATAACTCCTGGAAATCCAAAACAGGGAGCAAGAAATGGGAGGAAAGAGTATTAAAAAATCAGAGTTTTGGGGAGAATAATGGGTTAACCCATTGTTATTCTCGTGCAGAATCCCAGGGAATAAAGAAGAGGAGCTGGAAGCTTTAAGCCATGATCCAAATGAGGAGTTAACGGGAATAACGGGCAGCAATTGGAACATAAAAGAGGGAAGTGAGGCAGGAATGGCAAAATAAAAAGGGAGCAGAGCTTTTAGAAAAGAGGGAAAAGGAGGAGGAGGAGGTGTCTGGAATATCAAAACTGAACTCGTTTGCGGAGTCAAGTGGATCCATTGAAATTTTCTGAGGAATAATTGCAGGGAGAAGACACAAATGCTGTCAGCTCGGTTGGGAACTTCCACGGAGCAGAAAATTGGGAGAGTAAATGGATGAGGGTGCTGAAATCACTGCCAGGGAATTCAACAGAAGCGGCAATCACCGGCAATTTGTGGGAATAAAAGATGGGATTAGAGGGAAATGAAGGAAAATGAGGAGCACGAGGCTTTCCCTTAAAGATTAGGCATTGGATCCATTCTGTCCTGAGGAAAAGTGGAAAAGAGGATTTGGGGAATGATGGACAGAATCCCCTCTGGAATAACTCAGGGAAGGAATTATCATAGTGGGAGCACTTAGGAGATAAAGTGGGACCTTAATTCCCATTGGGACCCTCCCTTGGGTGCCTGACTGGATGGGAATAACGGGAATTCCCTAAATCTTCCAATAAAACCAGTGGGAAGTGAACCTGGCAGGGGTAACCTGTGGTGGGATGAATTCCAGCAGGGATGTCCTTTATCCTGGATGTTCCAGCAGCGTCCCAGCTCGGATCTGACTTTTGCAATTTTGGGAATGTGGTGAAGGATCAAATCCCAGCTCCATCATCTCAGTCTGGCACAGGCAGCGTTGCCCTGCACCAGCAGAATCCCGGGATATTTCCATATGGAAATTCCTTTGCTTTGCCCAGATAGTGGATGGTGGGACATCACTTTGTGGGAGTTATTATCCCTAAAAACCAGGGAAAAACGGGATGGTGGAATCCAGCTGGGCTCTCTTTGCTCTATTCCTGGATGGATTCACCCCCATGGATTCAGGTGTTCCTTACGAAACAATTCCATGAATATCCTCAATCCAACACCTCCCAGTGCTGATCCCAGGTCTTGCAGCACGTCCCGACCTTGAGGCATTGGCAAAGTGCTCAGAAGGTTGTTTATAATTATTATTAATAATAATAATTTATAAATAATTAATGGAATGAAGGCCTTTTCCTCAGTGAGCAATTCCCACTCTGGATTCCAGGCCTATCAATAATTCCACAGCTGTGACCAGCAATCAACAGGGATTTATTTCTTTGGACAACCTTGGAAATTTGGAGTTTGGGCCCTTTATTTAAGAGCTGGGCTTGATGATCCAGGTATTTCCAACTCCAAATATTCCATGATTCCAGGAGTCTTTGGAGCTTGGAGACTTTTCCACTTGGGATGAATACACCAAAGGCATTAAAAACATTAAATAAATGTATTTTTCTTGTGTTCCTGAATGGAAAATCATGGAATCCTGGAATGGTTTGGGTGGGAAGGGACCTTAAAGCCCACCCAGTTCCAATCCCATGGGCAGGGACACCTCCCACTATCCCAGAGTGCTCCAAACCCCATCCAGCCTGGCCTTAGACACTTCCAGGGATCCAGGGGCATCCATAATTTTTCTGGGAATTCTCAGAGAGGAATTTCTTCCACAAGCCATAAACCCAAACTTCTGGCTGTGATCCCTGATATCCACACTGGTTTTCCAGCAAAACCTCTTGGAACACAGACTTTGTGGAGCAGCTCCAAGTTCCCATGGCCTCTTCCCACCCCTTCCCACATTCCTGGCTGTGGGAAAGAACCAGGGCCCTTCTCCACACCCAGGATTTGGGAAGAAAGGGAGACATTTTCTAACTCACAGCAGATCCCGGTGAGCTCGGTTCTCCTGGCTCCCCCTGGAAGGAAAATGGGAGTGAGTTACCCCGGGGAAGAGCTGAGATCCCTCTGGAAACGGGGAATGCTGTAGGAGCTCTGAAAAAGCGACAAGGAAAGCTTTGAGGGGCTCCCTACAGCAGCAGCTGGAAGGGCAGTGGGATATCCCAAATATCCCAGCTGGAAAACAACAGATTCCACCGGCTCTAGATGGAGCTTGGAGAACATCTCTTGCCTCCCTCCTGGAATACTGACATTCCATAAAGTCCTTACTGACCATTCCAGCCTGGAAAAGCTCCCAGAGCACTCTGCTCCTTTAAAATCTTTAGGACTCTCCTGGAAAAGTGCAGCTACTCCTGCTTTTCCAGAGTCTCCATCATCCAATCACCAATTTTGAGGAGGGAATGTGGAATTATATTCCATGGGAAAACCGGGATGGGATTTTCCACCTCAGTCCTGGCAGGAGATGCCTCAAGTTGGGATCTCACCTTCTGTCCCACGGGTCCTCTGCTCCCGAAAAGTCCCATCATTCCCTTGGAACCAGCTTCTCCTTTGATTCCCTAAAATGTTAAAAATCTCGTCAAATATATTTTGAGCACCTACTCTCTGGAAGTTATCCATGGAAAAACCCATGGAGATGACAGAGAAGGTGACCAAAAGCACCATTTCCATATCAAAATTCCATCCCAGGGGTTGGGAAGAAAGCCACCAGTAGTGGAAGGACTTGGTGGGAACCTCTGGGAATTGTTATGGAAAAGATTCCTTGCCCAGCGGTGGGGATTGAAGGAAAACAGGCAGGAAGGGGGTTTGGATCCTCGGGATGAGCTGTATCCATGCCAAAAATCAAGGAGTAAACCCTGCTGGTCTCACTGGGGATGGAGATTCCACTCTGTCCAAAGTCATCCAGGTATTTGTCCGAAATGAGATGTTTGTGTGTTATTTTATGGAATATTTTTTAATGGATAATTTTTAATGGAATATTTTTTAGGGATTATTTTTTATCAGAATCCAATTGGACAGATAAAATCGATGGAATTTTATCTGACTTAAAACCACAGGAGACCCCCCATGGGAGCATCTCCAAGAGTTTCCTTCCCTTTGGTGGACCTGAGCAGTGGGATCAGAAAAGGGCAGGATCTGCCTCTTCCCAAGGGAGATGCCCACCTTGGATCAAGCAATTCCCCCCTGGACTACACCGGGATCCAGCTTCCCATGGGAAATAACAGGATTTGGATGTGTCACTGCTGTTGTAGGAACTCCAATTTATTCAGCCCTGGGTCAGGCTTGTGAAGCTGAAGCCATTTCCATAATATGGAAATTGGGATGAGTAGGATGCGGAGTCGGGAGCTGTGACTCAGCTGGGAGTGAAAGAATTCCGTGATTCCTCCCAGGAAAGCAGGGCCGGGTTGGGACCTGGGATGAGCTCTTTGGGAGCAGAGAGAGAGGGAGGAGCTCTGCCACCACCCAGGGGACACGGCAGTGACACAGGAGCCATCCAAGCCTTTCCATGAGCATTCCAAAGGCTCCAGGAGCAGGGACGGCTCCTGGAGGGAGAGGGAGATGTGGGAATTGAATGGTGACTTTTCCCAGTGGGACACCTGATAAATGGGATGTGTTTGGTGTTCCCAAGCCCAGCTCAGCCCCCTCCTCTGCCTGTTGGTGCCAGAGTTGGGTGTGTCCGTGTTTTCCAGGAGGGAAGGGAGGATGCAGAGACCGGAGAATCATGGAATGGTTTGGGTTGGAAGGGAGCTTAAAGATCATCCAGTTCCAATCCCAGCCCTGGGCAGGGACACCTTTCACTATCCCAGGTTGCTCCAAGCCTTGTCCAACCCGGCCTTGGACACTTCCAGGGATGGAATCCATAACTGGATGGCAAAAACTTACGGCATCCATAATTTTTCTGGGAATTCCATTCCCCACCCTCAGTCCCTTCCCCACAGGCTTTGGGGAGTTCCCACCTTTTCTCCTACGGGTCCATCCTCTCCCTTCTCGCCTTTGTCTCCATCAAAACCTGGCAGTCCCTGCTCGCCCTGGAAGGAAAACCAGGAATTAGGGGATTCCAATGCTTCCATCTTTTCTGGAAGGATCCAGCTGGATCCAACTGCTGCTTCCCAGTGCTGCTCCCAAGCAGGGAAGGGACAGCTTGGAAGGTCAAACTTACGGGATCTCCTTTGGTGCCTTTGTAGCCCTGGGGTCCAAAAATATTCATGGATTCACCCTGGAGAAAGGAGAGACAGAGACACCGGGAGCTCATGGATCTCACTGGGAATACAGTGATTAACAACAACATTAATTGGGAGGGTTAATCAACCTTAATTAAAATCTGGATCAAGAACGTGCCCAGAAAACTCCATATCCTGATGTTTCCCTGTCCCCAGAAACGTGGGAGCCCACTGGCATTATCCCAGTGCGCTTCTCCCGGCTGGGAATTGACAACAGGATCAATCCCTGATCCCAGGCTGCCAGTGCTGGGACAGATTCCATGAGTGCCACGTGGCTTTGTCACTCAAGGGGTCAGAATTTCCAGCTTTTCCCAGCCGTGGGAAGTGGCCATTGGCAGGACTGGGAATGGATCTGCCCGCGGTGTCCCGGTTTACGGATGCAGTCGGAGCTGAGGAATGGGAGTGGCACTGAGGTCACCCCTGGACTTTGGGACACCTCCAAAGCGTCACCCCCGGGAGCTGCAGGGACACAGGAACCCCATGGACACATCCCTGCCAAGCTCCTCAGAGAGTGGCATCCAGGCTATTCCAAGGAATGTGTCTGCTCTGAAAAAGGGATGGCTGTGTCTCCAAAGGGATGAGGCACCTTCTGAGGGGCAGCTGTGTCCCCTTGGGAAAAGATTCCCTTCACTCAGCTCCTTTCAGTGGAACTATTCCTGATCCAGGAATTCTGCCTTGCTGGTGTTTCACCAACCCCACATCCATGGATATTCCGAAAAATCCAGCATTTTTTGCACTCTATCCAACCCTCACCACAGGATCCTGCCCAAATTCTCCAGAGCTCCTTCCAACCTCAACCACTCCATGATCCTGGGAAACAAAGGTTGGGACAAGCAGAGATGGGGAAGGATCCAAGGGAAGAGCTTCCACCACCCTCAGAATTCCCACTTTGCTCTCATTCCCTGTGATCTCCTTTATTCCCAGGGCTCGCAAGGCCTTCCAGGCTGGATCGGTGCTCCCGGAGCCAAAGGCACCAAGGTGAGCCAAGCCCAGCTTTCCACGCTGCTCCAGCTGCCCCATTCCCAGAATGTGGTTTAATCCATATTCCTGCTTCCCAGCTCTCTAACAGAGGCAGGACTGGGATGAAAATTTTTTTGGGAATGAAAGGGAGACTAAAAATCCTGCAGTTTAATCCAACCCATAGCACAAAACCCTGGGATTCACGGAGTTTTTCCCACATTGATCCAGGGGGAATGAGAAGGAAAATGAAGCCGCAATCAAGTGGAACAAACCCAAGCCAACTTTTCCCTCCCGCTCCTGCTTCATCTCCGATTCCACCTTATCTTTTATTAAGGCATCCTTTGGAAAACGCATCCCACATTCCTTCGGCTTGGGAAGAGTTCTGAGGCCTCCTCATGAAGCCAATTAAGAACTGATTGGTCTCCGGAGCGAGTTCCTTTCCCGAGGAGCTTCCTCGGAGACAAATGGGCCTTAATCACGGAATATTGCGTGACTCAAAGGCGGCATTGTCACGGAGCTTTTCCAAACCTCATTTTCCGACGAGCCATTCCAGCCGGGAAGGAACTGAACAAAACACTGGGCACGAGTTCAGCAGTTGCGGAGCATTTTTCAGGAGCACTTGAGCAGTTATTTTCCCATTACCTGCCAGGAGCTGGCTCGGGCTGTTGGAAATTGAAGTTGGCTTTGGGGTCAGCTGCTTATTCCAAAAAATCAGGGGGAATTTTCTTCCTGCCTTAATTCAGGATTTTTGTGCCCCAGCAAATCGTTCCCAAAATTACTTTTTTTTTCACCTGCTGCTTTGTAGGATCCCATCAAATCCATCCCAAAAACTCAGCTCCGAGAGCTGTTTCCAGATGGAATAAAAAAATGGGATTTAAAATGGTGGAGACCCCCAAAAAGGAGGGGGAGAATCCATCTGTTGTCTCCTATAAATTCCATAGGTACAAGGAGAGGATGGATCCAGGTTTTTCTTGGAGCTACACAGTGAAAGGAAAACCCCAAAAGCCTGGAATGTCCTTACTCGTTCTCCCTTCGGTCCCAGAAGTCCCCGATCACCCTAAAAATAGGAAAAGAAAAAAAAATTAGATGGATTATTCCCTTTTATTCCCTCTTGTGTTGCTCAGGCCACTGATTCCCAATCCAGGCCATTAAAATCTCCCAGAGCTGGAAGTCAGATCCTCTGGACACTCTGGAAAACCCTCAGCTCCCCATGAAATGTTGTGGACAACCCGAATTTAGGGCATTGACAACGAATAAAACCCCAAAGGACTGAGGGGGTTTTCCTGATTCCATGCTCAGCACATTCATAATGTGGAATTACTGCTGGATTTCCCATCCTGATGGGATTCAGCATCTCCGCCCTGCAGGAGTGGGATGGCTCCCTAAAATGAAGGATTTCCCAAATTTGTCCCTCAAATCTTTTTAAGGAATTCATATGGAATAGGAGCTGGAGTGCAGAGCACATGAGGCTGATCCAGAGGCTCTCCCAGTCCATTCCCAGGAGATCCTGGGATTATTCCCAAAGGCTGATCCAGGGCCTCTCCCAGTCCATTCCCAGGAGATCCTGGGATTATTCCCACTGGTTTAACAGGGCCAGCTGCTCCCCACAACATCAGGGCATCGTGTGGAGAAGAAAAGAGTTGAAGATAAGGTAAGATAAGGGTTCTAGATAAGATAAGAGTTGTAGATAAGATAAGGGCTGTAGATGAGAGTTGTAGATAAGATATCAGTTCTTACTCTTTGGCCTTTCACTCCTGGGAAACCTTTTGGACCCTGGAAAAAGCCATAAAAAAAAGTGAGGATCCACAATAACGGGAGGAAAGTGGGAAGATGGGAAAGTTGGGAAAGAGAAGCCTCCAAAGGCGGAGCTGCTTCCAGGGATGGGCTCCAGCATGGAAAAACCGCTGGAAGAACCGGCACAGGAGCTCCTGCTTCAATCCTCTGTCCACCACCAGGATCTCCTGGCAGATGGATAAATTCAGCCAAATTCCCTCATTCTGGGAATCCCACTGGGATTTTTGGACCCTCAACATCAAGGAAAAGCTCCAAGAGGTTCCTCCGAGGTGGAGGTGGATCCTTGATGGGGATCTCCAGAGCCCCTGGAGGCCAAGCCAGGATGGGAAGCACATTTGGAGAGGGGAAAATCCATCGTGGTCATCCCTGTTTGCAAAATTCCCAGGAATATGCAGGAAGATGGGAATTTCCATCTGCAGGGACACCTTTCACTATCCCAGGGTGCTCCAAGCCTCACCCAACCTGGCCTTGGACACTTCCAGGGATCCAGGGGCAGCCACAAGTTTTCTGGGAATTCTGTGCCAGGGCCTCCCCACCCTCACAGGGAAGAATTGCTTCCCAATATTCCATTTATCCCTGCCCTATTCCAGTTTAAAGCCATTCTCCCTTTTTCTATTGCTTCATGTCCTTATAAAAAAATCCTCTTCCTTTCATTCCGTGAAAAATACCAGCCTAATAAATAATAATTAATTAATAAATAAGAAGGAATTTATCCCAATTCCAGCTGTGATTTGTCTCTCCCCTGACTCAGCCCCCTCCAGCAGAACAAGAGCCTGAAATTCCTGCCCTGAAGTTCCCGAAATTCCCGCAGACCTGACAACCTCAGAGAGGGATCAATATTCTAGGAGGGTTTCCAAACCTTGGGATGAGTCACCCAAATGGCCCAGGACATTAAGGAATTCACAGGATTTCCACTCCCTCATCCCATTGGAATTCAGAATCCCAAATCTCTACTTCCCACTGCAAGAATCCCATTTCATTTCTCTCACGGCTCATAGGGAGGTTGCCAGCCGTGGATCCGTGGTTTTCCAGGATATCGGAACACTCACCATCATTCCAGGGGGACCCCGCATTCCCACGATGCCCTCGTCACCCTGGGGGATGGAGAGGGGCAGGGATGGCCACTGGCAACGAGGGATGCAGCACACAGGGAATCCCAAATCCACAAACCATCCCACTTGGATGGAACAGGCAGAATTCCCTGTCTCCCTATCTCCAAAGGAGTTGTCCAACCTCTTTATCCTTCCATCAGGATTAGGGGCTGCATGTTTTTATGGATTGGGATGAAAGAGCTGCGCTGGAGGACCGATGGAGACCTTTCCTGACCTTCCTGCCTTTAAACCTCAGGAATTGTCCAAATTCCAAATAATTGAGGCCAAATTTAGGTCTCCTGTACAAAGCCAACGCAACCTGAGATTCTGGGATTTAGATTTATGCTGGAGTCGGAAGAGCAGAAACATTATTCCACCCTTTCCTTTGGATAATGAAGCTCCAGCAGGATTCACCCACAGCTGTTGACATTCTCAGGGAGTGTTTTGCCTTCCAGGCCTCATTCAACAGCAGGTGGGGAATTTGTCCTGATGGATTGGGCCATAAATTCCCAATTTATTTGTGGAACAGCCACAGGAGCAGCAAATGTGAACACGGCCTCCGATTCCGACTCTGTCTTTGCCGGAAGGAGACCAAAACTTCTGAGGATCACAAGGAAAAGGGAATTTTGCTGCCTGAAACCCTTCAGGAATTTCTGGGATGGGTGGGAGGGAGGTGATAAAGCTGCTTCCAAAGGGGGCTGGAGGCTGCAGGAATCCAAGCCTGGAATATTTATGGATGGACTTACCCGAGGGCCAGGGAATCCACGGGGACCTCTCGGGCCAGCGGTTCCAACGCCGACTTCTCCCTGGAAAGCAGAGAATTCCGGAGGTGTCACTCGGAGCAGGGACACCACACCACACAGTTCCTGATTAGTTTGGCCAGGATTGAAGTTCCAGGAAGACTCAGGAGACTCAATTCCATGGATTTTCTGCTGTTCTCTCTGGAGGGTCCTCCAGCAACCATGGGAAGAAGGGAGTGAGGGTGGTATGGGATGAAGTAGGATGGGGTCAGGGATGAGGAGCCACAGGAAAGCAGGGATTTGTCCCATTCCCATTCCAGGATCTCAGCTCCCTGGGACCTTCCTGGGAGGGTGGCACTGACCTTGTTCCCTTTGGGTCCAGGTGTCCCAGGAATTCCCTGGAAAAGGAGAACAAAATAAAAGGGAGGATTCCCTTTGGAAGTGCTCAGCACTCTCCTATCCCAACATTCCAGAGGGTGAAAGCCCATCCAGCCCAGGTCCCTCATCCACCCCTCCCAAAAGGCACAGGGAATATGTCAAATCCACCTCTTTTCCTGGGGATCCCGATGGTCCCACGGGCCCAGGAAATCCATTCTGGCCTCTCCTCCCACGTTCCCCCTGGAAAACAAAACCCTTTGAGAGGAGAACACAGGGATGGGAAAGGTCCTGATTTCCCTGATCCAGACAAAAAGCAGGAGCTGGTGATTTGAGTGTTCCTGGCAGGAATTTCCTCATGGAAAGGGTTGCCAGGCACTGGAAGGGGCTGCCCAGGGAAGTTTAGAGTCCCCATCCCTGGAGGTGTCCAAAGAATTCCTGGATGTGGCACTCACTGGGGATTGGTCACAGGTTGAACTCCATGACCTTGGAGGGCTTTCCCAACCTCAGCGATCTGGGGATTCTGGGATTCCTCCCTCTTTTCCCAGGGATTAATGAGCCCAAAATTCCGTGCTGCCATCCCTGAGCTGCGGCTACTCCTTCCCTTTCCAGCCACCTCCTAAAATTCCCAGGAAGAACAACTTCCTGGGAGCTCCACTCTTTTCTTCTGGAACCTGAGGATCATCCCACTGTTCTAATCATTCCCACTACCTTTCCTTCTCCAACTGGGATTTGTTCCCACTTCCCTGACAATGTCCAGGCTCGGGAAGACCTGGAACTGTGGGGGTTTGATCCACAGGATCCACCTGGCATGGACACTTGGCTCATTGTGGTCACCTGGAGGTGACAAACTTCCCATGGTGTCTTCTCACCTTCTGTCCTGGAATTCCGGGCACACCCGGAGCCCCTCTGTCCCCCTGGGATCCGGGAGTGCCGGCGTTGCCGCGAATTCCTTGGATGCCCTGAGCTCCTGGAGGTCCCGGGGCCCCTGGTTCGCCCTGGTGAGGGAATCACAAGGAATTGGGATATTGGGTGGGATTTGCCGTCCCTCTAAAAGCCCTGGAGAAAGCCTGGGATGTCTCTTGGAATTCTCACAACCACAGAATTTGGGACACCACTTCCAGACCCGATCCATGAGGAGATCCAAGGGCTGGAGGAATTGTCACTGAACTTTGGGATGTCTTTTCTCCCCAGGTTTTGGTGACAAAAGGGCTTTTCCATGGATAAACAAGGAGAGAGCCTTTAACTCCTGACCTGTGGTGAATTCAAACATCCCAGGGATCCCTGGAACTGATTCCCACTGAGCCCACAATTCCCTGGATTTTTTCCCAGCCTGAGGATGTCCCTGCTGATTGCAGAGAGCTCAGCCCAAACCATTCCATGATTCCATGATGTTTATCCTCAGGATCTCCCTCTGAAACGGCCCTTTGGAGGACACAGAGCATTCCCTCTATCCCAAAACTTTCTCCTGCTTTTCCGGGATTATTTTGGTGCTTTCTCTTTGGAGCCACTTCCCTGGTCCACACCCAGCAGTGGAAAACCAGGATGACAAAGAGGAAAATCCCAGGAAAAAAAATCCAAGCGAGATTCAACTTCACCTTAAATCCTGGTGGCCCAGCCTGGCCCATGGGACCTCTGAACCCAATTCCTGGTTCTCCCTGTGAAAGGAAAGTCAGGAAAAATCAGGAATACTCCGACTGTGCAGCCATTACAAGGAGAGCTTGGTTCATGCTGCTCCGTGGAGATCCAGCTGAAATCCCACAGAGCTGATCCCATTCCAAGGGTTCCTACAGAGCCCTCATCTCCTCTGGATGATCTGAGCTGGAGAGACAAAGCTGCTGGGAATCAGCTTTGGAAAAGAGGGAGCCGGAATATGACCGGGAATGCTATCCCAGGACTCTGGGTCAGACTCATTCCCTGGCATTACTCATTCCCAAGGTGTCCTGTCTGTGTGATCCTCCTGGAATCTCCTCCTGGAATCTCCTCCTGGTCCCCAGCCAGCTCTGGCCACTCCTCAGGAGGTGACCTGGACACTGATCCTGAGGTGGGAATGTGGGATATGGGAAAAGGAGGAAGTCACCCCTGGCTCACGCCAGTTTTATACTTTACCTTTTGACCTTCTTCCCCTCGGTCTCCTTTGGTGCCCTGCGGAATAAGGAGAGGGATCCGAGGTCATGGAATTATCACCCCTGAGACAGGGATTTCCAGGGATTCTCTGCATGGAATGTGGGAAAAAAACCCTGGGGAAATGCCCTCATTCCAAGAACATCAGTGATGGGATGAGAGGGGACATCAGGTTGTTGTCTGGGTGAGTCACATCAATCTCTACTTCAATTACTGGGTTTTTTTGGCTAATTTTGATGTAATTGCTTGAAAATAATTAATTTAATTAAATATTAATTAATTAAATTAATCAATTAATTTTGCTATCATGCACTGTTCTATCCAATCCTGGGAGCTTCAGCTTCTCTGTAATTAATAATCCTGATTACGATACAGTTGTATAATTATTTGTTAATTATAATTTGTTAATAATTATTTATTAATAATTATTTATTAAAAAGATATATTAATAAGTAATCTGACAGTAATTACCTAGTAATTACTATTAATTAATATTT